>CM008343.1:67619-78069 GCA_002525835.2 Ipomoea batatas | reverse complement strand
ATATATATATATATATATATATATACCCATGTGTTCTCCAATTACACATTATTCTATCCATTATAATTGTAGGCTAGCTAGCTTAGCTTGTAGCATGCATGCATATAAACAAGCTATAGAAATGCCATCAGTCAAAACTCAAAAGCACTACCAACACCTCAGAAAAAGATTAGCCTTTTAGAAAAAAATTAAATATGAAGTGAAACATATATAATAAATATATAATCGATCATGAGCTTAATACCACCCATTCATTCCTCACTCAAATTTGAATTATAGTTATAGAATCTAAAGCCTGCATGTTCCATCCATGTCCTCATCAGAGTAGGCAAAGATCAGATCACTTCTGGTCTAGATAAAAAGTTGGAAGTTCATTGGGGTCTACAAATTAAAGCAACTAAACCACTTGCCCATTTCAACTTCCCACTAAAATTAAAAGAAAATCATATCCTAAATTTTTTTACATTAACTACTTCAAATTAAATAATTTGTTTCAAATAGAATAATTTACCTTAAGTACGTTTCTCAGTCTTTTTGTATTGAATATATATAAATTTAGTCGATTTTAAATTAATAAATTCAAAGAAGCTAAGGTATACATATATAGTTTTTTCAGGAAATATGGAATTGGGGGGAGGGGGTTAACGCCTTGACAGCAGAATATGGGTCAAATAATAGGTTGCAATGAAAAGATGCTACTGGGGAACAGCCTAAATAAAGTTAGGTTTGACAGTAACTTAGCTGGCATGGATGCATTATTTTGTATTGTGGTTGGCTTCCTAATTGTCTGCTGCCCCACACGTACTTCCTTTTCATTTTATTTCATTTAAGTCATTCTTTTTTATAACTCAGATTAAATTTAAATTGTTTACGTAATTTTAAGTTTTCTGTCACTTATACATTTTTATTTATAAGAAATTTTCACATCATTAGTCAAAATTTTTTAATGACTCTTCAAATTTTCAGTGAAGTCTTAAACCCTCGTAGGCGACTACCATGGCATTATTTAGGCCATTATTGATAAGCTTTACATAGTACCATTCAAGCTAGCATGAGTTCAATTCCATATGATCTATTTCTATTGAATTGAGTGAAGAAGACATTGGGTCAAACTTTGGACACACGAATGTGGATGGGACCATAAAGGCATAAACTATTGAAATACCACAAACGTAGACATCCCGGAAGAAAATGCATTTCATGTGAAATGAAATGTGATCAAAATCCTTTTAATAATAATAATCGCCACTGACCCATGATATGATATGATGTTATTACCAAAAACATTTGAATATCTGAGTTCACACCATAGAAGAATACAAATTAAAGATCCAAAAATTGGAGAGATTACTTTTTTTTTTCTTGTGATTAATGTGATTATGGAACTAAGCCAATAGGTCAAACTTTTTAACTAAATGTTTACAAATTAAATATGAATAATATTAATTACAACGTGAATAGTCTTGATGAAATACATATGTAGCTAAATTAAAAAAAATTATTTTAAAAATTCATATATCTTAATGTTAGTGTTGTTGAGTCTAATAAAGATCCTAACATAAATTTATCCGGAATGCAACTACAACAGAATTCATCCGGAGCGCAACTACAATGGAATACTCATCTGAAGCGCACCTGCGACGGAACACTCATTTGGAGCCCTAATAAATGATGCCGAGCACATAATCCACTGAAATGGGAAAGGGAACAAGTTGAATCTTCCATCACCCCACATAATTTGAGGAAGTATGTTTAATGGAGATAAAGTGATGGATTGTCTGTAAGGCATTTATTGGGACTATAGTTGGATAGACATATCGAAGATGATACGAAAAGATAAAATAGTGTCACTGACCAGCGGCGAGGGGTGAAATTTTTTGAGAGAGGAAAATGAATTCTAGTATACCTAGAATACAGAGTCTTAATACATTTTACCAGGTGGATGAATATAAGCACAAAAGTGATTCATTGACCAACACACTCAACCACCCATCGAGGCAATTCAACATAGGCCCGAAAGTGATAAGAAGCATTATGCGTTTCGCCAAAAGCACTAGAGCAACCCGGCCACCATTGTCAACTCCATGTGAAGACGTGTGGAAGCATCCCAATTTCCCACTTGTCATCTAGAAAGTGGCCAATAATCCACCCATGGCCTCAATATCCACACTCTTATCGATAGTTTCATTCTCCTACCTTAGCTTCTATATAAAGACCAACCATTCGCCTATGCAATTCTTGACCCAAACATTATTCCATATATATTATATAGTGTCAACTAGCTTAGCTTCAACTCTTGTTTCCTTCAATTCCTTCCATTTCTGTCATATATTATATTCTCATCTTATGAGAAGAAGGAAAATGCCATCCATTACAGTAGATCCTAGTTTAGGCCTCCAAATCAGCAAGCAACATAGAATAGAGGAGGAAATTCCGGGGCTGATTAAGGTTTATCAAGATGGTCATGTGGAGAGACCACAGATTATCCCGAATGTCTCGTGTTCATTGCCTCCAGAATTTGGTGTGACTTGTACTGATGTGAAAATTGATAAGAACACGAACATTTGGGCACGTTGTTACGTTCCGAGATGTGATTATAAGGTTCCGCTATTAGTATATTTTCATGGAGGTGGATTTTGCGTGGGCTCGGCTTCTTGGAGTTGTTACCATGAATTCCTGGCAAAATTGGCAAGAAAAGCAAATTGTGTGGTATTGTCAGTGAACTATAGGTTGGCACCGGAAAATCCACTCCCGGCAGCGTACGATGACGGCGTTAAGGCAGTTATGTGGTTAAGGCAACATGGGGCGGCGGCGGCCAAAGAATATAATTATTGCTGGTCAAACAAATGTGACTTTTCTAGTGTTTTCCTAGGTGGTGACAGTGCTGGAGCCAATATAGCCCACAATGTTGCCATAAGGTTATGTCAAGAATTTAAACCCTTAAACCCTTTGGTCATAAAAGGGACCATTCTCATACAACCATTTGTGGGAGGAGAATCAAGAAGTTATTCGGAGCTATACACGGCGCAACCGGCGCACTCGGCGCTCACATTGGCCGCCTCGGACACGTATTGGCGGCTAGCACTTCCGGTGGGGGCTAACCGTGACCACCCGTGGTGCAACCCAATTATTACCACAAATATGAAGGAGGTGATGAGGGTTCCACCAAGCCTAGTGCTCATATCGGAGCTAGATATATTGAAAGATAGGAGCTTGGAGTTTTGTGGGGCTTTGAGTAGAGGTGGTAAGAAAGTGGAGTTGTTTATGTGCAAAGGTGTTGGCCATGCATTTCATATTCTTAGCAAGTCACAGCTCGCACAAACAAGAACTGATGAATTGATTGCTCAAATCAAGACCTTCACCGCCACCTAGCTACATCATCATATCATTACAAGAAGCTAGCTAGTGCAGCCATGATTTAATGTCGTCTACTGTAAATTATATTATTACATGTTTTAGTTTAATGCAAAAGTAAAAGAAATTTAATAAAAAGAAGCAGCTAGATCAGATATATGTTACATAACTTACCTTGCTTTGCCTTTTACATTTTGTTGTTCATGTATTATATATATTGTTACATTTTGTTTGGGACGCATTTCAAACATATTTAATTTGTCTCCACGGTGGAATTAAATTCTAATAAAGTTTAACTTGTATTCAAGTACGTATAAAGATGGACTCAAAATACTAAAACATTATGCATATATATATATGTCAATCTTCGGATTTACATTAATAACTTGCTTACCAATTATCTTAGCTTAGATTGCTTAGATTTGAATTCTTATTTTTTAACTTTCCATTTGTGTGGTACTTGAACCATGTCTTATTGAGGATTCTGGGCTGCAACAAATACCAAATGGGCGAGCAAGTTGGGCTACCTCAATTTGACTTCCATCCATATAATTTGTACTACATACACATGCATGTATAGCCCAGGCCAGTGAAAAAACTAAGGCCAGGCTTCACTGTTGAGTGTGGTCTATAGTCTATACTGCCTTATCCTCTCAAGTCTCAAGTCTCAAGTCTCAACCACCTACCTACCAGTGAATCCAACTGTACCTTCCGTAGTTCCGGATTGAAAAATCTCCATCTCCACAGAAAATTAGACCATGTTATCATCAATGTCAGTTCAAGCCAACATAAAGGGAACTTTCGCTTGCCCGTCTTCTTTATTTTCCAAGAAACCTTATCCGAAAGCCTCCACAACTCCATTCTCTGTAAAGCCCAGAGCTCCTACTGCAACAATAATTCTTGAAGCCAAAACCACACCCATTAGAAGAGACTTCAAGATTAAAGCTACGGCTGCAGTATCAGCTCCCACCCAGGTAATTAAAAACTTCATTCTTAATTAATTAGCTCATAATTATATATATATATTTAGTTGTAAACTACTACTTCAGTTAAGTTGTATGGCTGATAGTGTCAGTTCAAGTTTGTAGTTCAAATTAAAGGCTGTAACTTTGGACAAAAACTTTGCATTTTTGGCCAATATAATAAAATAATAATGTATGTATATGCTGGGATTGGTGGCAGCTGGTTAAGTAATATATACATAGAATTAATGAAAATTGGGTGAATTGTTGTATTGTTTGATGGATGGAATTGCAGAAGAGTGGAGCGGGGGTGAAGAAGGTGGGGAAGACGAAGCTGGTTTTGAAGTTCGTATGGATGGAAAAGAACATAGGGTTAGGACTTGATCAAGAAATAGCAGGGCATGGTACAGTTCCTTTGAGTCCATACTTTTTTTGGCCAAGGAAAGATGCATGGGAAGAGCTGAAGACCACACTAGAGAGCAAGCCTTGGATATCCCAGAAGAAAATGATCATATTGCTCAATCAGGCCACTGATATCATCAATTTGTGGCAGCAAAGTGGTGTCAACATCTCCCCTTAATTCTAATTTACTTTTGTAATTCTGTCTCCTTAATTTCTTTTTTTAATTTGATAGTGTGTACGTGACATCATGTCATGCGCGATTTAAAATTATCCATCTTTATGGTTATATACATTAATTAATTGCTTTTGGAGCACAAAAATATCCATTTTGTTGAGTTATTGTAGGCGTACCAGTGCCTCAATAATGTCCCCATGGGATGGGATGGGATGGTTAGCAATCAATAATGAGTTTCTCCTGCGGCTAATGAACTAAGTAAGGATGTTTTGCAGCTAAAAACTGTATTCAATCTGAAATCACAATCTACATTGAGTTAAGGAGAAATGAAGTCCATATATAATCATGCATTTCATCTACAATTAATTGTCATCGAGGTTTAGACAAAGGCAATAGGCAGCTAAACCAACTACTGGGACAAACCTAAGATAGTTCACCACACCAACCTTGTCCTTCTCAATGTTTTGCAAGTTGTCTCCTATGAGCCATGGTTGGAAAATCATATATAGACAAATGTCCCAGATAAAGGCGTAGGCAAGTCTTTCGGATCCTAGGTAACTCACTAGGAACTCCCATCTTTCTGATATGCCCCCAAAATTACCATCCCCTCGGCCAAAGATTGCCCAAAATGTTGACAGCAAACAGACACCAACACCAATTAGACCAACAATGCGTGCACCACTAGTCATGACGGAACCTAATTGAGAGGTGGTCTTTCTTGGATCATCATCATCTGTGCCACCACCATTTAGCCTAATGGCCATGTATGGTATTAAGAATGCTGCAGTGCAGGATATACAAACAGTTCAATTACTTATTGTAAAACTCTACTGCTGCCAAACTTTTGTATATTCCACTTGTCCAGCAAAATAAGCCTTTGAGTTTGAGAGAAAACTTACTGTTTGTGAGGAACATTTGGAAGCCCCACAGAACATCCAGTGATCCTTTATACCTGTCCCTCTTACGGTCAGTGAACAACAAAGGCGCGAACATAAATGTCCAACCGATAACAAAATTGAATAACCCTTCAGACATCTGGGGGAGAGAGAAAACAAGGACAAAAGCAGCACTTCAGCAAAGAGTTAGTTTCATGTCAATCAGTTATTAGTTTGATGATGATGAATAAGTTGATCAAGTTTATTATATCACAAAGTACTTACAGGATGAAGCACTGGTGCCTCTAAGAAATGAATGCCAACTACTCTGCCACACAAAAGCAAGATTCAACTCTAAGCACAACAATATGCAAAAGGTAGGCAGGCCTATAACTAGAGGAGAGAACAAACTAAAGCCTATATATGGAAACTACAAAGAGAATATATGCATTTATGTAATATGATAGCAACACCTGTAATAAACTTACTGAGATTGGATGCATGGTTAACATCTTAGTAGCAAAATCCCTAAAAAAAGTTATAGCATAGAAAGGAGCCACTCAATAACTTAAATCCACCTTAGCTAAGAAACATACCAATGTTTGATATAGGCAGAATAAAAAAGAAATTGAGGGAAAGGCCAAGAAGATCATTCACTGTGGCTGAACTGATTCTCCATACAGGATCACCCTGCATTACACAAGATAACATACATACAACACAATAATATAAATACAGAAAGCATAATTAATATATTAATATTAATGAAACAAAAATGCAGGCAGGCAGGCAGGCAGGCGGTAAACAAACAGAAATTAGAGGTAGTAGAAGATTACAGGTGCATAGGGGAGCAAAAAGAGCCAAAGCACATAGACCCCCTCTGCAATCCATAGAATAGTCTGTATTAATCTTCTCCTCTGAACATTATCGTGCTTTTCTAGAATCGAGCCATCGTCACTGCCGCCGGATTTCGCAGCGAGAAGTACCTTCCCGCGTTTCGAGTTGAGTCCTCTGAATTTGACAAGTTTGTCTCTTCTGCGCAAAGATCCCAACTTTATGCTACCATGAGGCCATTTCGTAGTCTTGATATGAGCAAAGAAGTTCTGTGTTCCTCGGAGTAAAAAAAAAATTAGGTGGCCGCGTCAAAGGCGTAGTGGATAGCAAAGACACCGTCGTCATCGCCGTTTCTTCGCCGGCGGTCGCCTCAACTTCTCTCCTTTGAGTGTTATCGTTGGTGTACAAAAAGTGATAATCTGCTAGTGACAAATCTATCATCGTGGCTGGCGCGTGTTCAAGTGTTTGGCCGTCCTGATTCGTAATTAAGTGGCAGAGACAGGGGCAATTTCGAAACACTGGATTTATGGTCTATGACTCTGCATGTGGGGCTTAATTGTTTTTGTTTCGCCATTTCTCTCTGAAGTTATGCTAAATGCCATATCTTCAATAGAATGACAGTACAGGGTTCTTTCCATACTTAAATTTGTTGGAAATAGTCTGACTGCAAATTATTTTCTGTACTTTTAACAGTGAGCATTATATTAATTCATCATCACATATATATTCACCAACTAAATGCATATCTCCAAAAGAGGAAGCCTAGCTTGAAAATTTGTGCAATACAATATATATATATATATATATATATATATATATATATATATATATATGACAGATCCATAGCCAAATTAAAGAGATAGAAGAATCCAAAAAATGAACAAAATCGATGGACATGTATGTATGTATGTATGTAAATACTCGATCTCTGATGAAGTATTAATATAATTTTCAGTTCCTTGTGAGCGCCCAGCGATGTTTGGGTTTAGTTCTCATTGAGATAGGCTTCCTATCCTCATTTAAATTTTCTGCAGCACTTTTATCTTCTGTGTTTGCAGGTTGAATTTCGGGCGGGTGGAATCGACCACCTTCAACATCCCCATTATCTCCTTCATCATCAGTACCTTTTAAGTCTTTTTCCTCATTAGTTTGAATAATGTTAATAGTCGTCTGTGGAGCTTTTGTTGTGTGCAACCTGGGACCCGGACTATTATATGGAGGATGATCAGATCCACCAGATTCTGTGCGAGAAAGCTCCACGGCAGCTCTGGCAGCTGCGGCCGCATAAGCTGCTGATTCAAATGCTGCCTGGGCGGCATCAGCCACGTCCTTGTACTTCCCCTTCACTTCCATTTCTGCACCATCTTCATCCAACATAGGGGGATTGGGAATACGATGATGAGCAGCCCCTCGGTCTTCCTTGCTTTCCACACCCTTTTCCTCCTGCAATCAATCACTCTCTGATTTTGCTAGCTGGACTAGAAAAATATAATAAAACCAAGAATTTAATTTTTTTTTTTTTGTCACTACTATACTATACGTACCTTTGTTGCTTCTTCAAGATCTGTGGTGGTCTCCTCTAGCTGCAAAACAATGCCATTTTCCTTTGCGATTTCTTTGAGGACCTTCAATCTGGTTTCATGGCTAGGCATCCTAGTCGACAGCTTTTGAATCATCTGCATGTGACCGATGGAAGTAGTGGTTGTTAATATCTTTACAAGGGTATGCATATATAAGACGATAGATAGATAGATAGATAGATAGATAGATAGATAGATGAATGTTGTTTACATACATACCTTTGGATTGACTCCACAGTTGTTTCTAAGCTCAACAGCCCGGGCGGTGAATTCCTTTCCAAATTTTGCAGTGAAAATGGCGCGAAGCTCTTGAAGCTCTGGGAATTCCCCACACCTTGTAGCTGCAAAAATCAAACTGGATATGGCTTCCCTCAACTCATCAGGACAAACCCTGAACAAATTAAAGGTAAAACATACAAGTCGATCAAAACATGAAATAAATGCATGTGATACACTTTTGTTCAAGTGTGAAGCTAGGGAATTGAATTGAAGTAACTTACTTTTCGTGTTCTAACTGGTTGATCCTTTCTGTCAACAGATTACAGTAGCCTTCAACTACAACAAACACATCCAACATGTTCTGCTCCTTGATCACATGCTCAACCTGAACCAACAATTCAACGCTATCAGATCAGAGAGCCCAACCCACTTTAAAAAAACACATTAATTAATATATGATTACCCGAAGAAGAGCTCTGTCGTGTTGTCCGAGGTTGAGCAGCTGAAGCACATCGGAGCGGGCGATGGAACACTTGGCCTGTCGCTGGTTCTTGAGAACGGCAAGGCGGGAGATGGCCAGGTTTGAGGTGGCTTTCAGCTTCGCGCTCTTCAAGCTTCCTCTTCCAAGCAAGGCGTCAATCCTCTTTCCCATCACTAATTTGGCTCGTTTGTTATTAGGGGATGGAAGGAAGTTGTATAGTAGTAGGCGAGGGGGAACAAACGAGCCTTTTGTGTTTACACCTTTTGGTGCTGACGATTAGATTATTGGAGTTTATATATGTATGTATATATGTACGTGAGGTTTGCGGTTACAGCATTAACTCTACTCCATAATAATACGCTGATTGGATAATGGATATGAATACGTTTCTTAGCGGGCGAGTGCGAAGAAAATATGGTGCGGGCGGGCGTGTGGGGATACTATATATATATTTACCTTATAGCCTAAGTCTTGCCAATGGAAATTACACAGTGGACTATGTTGCCTGACGCGGTTGGACTTTTTTGCGGCTGTCTTGTCTGACGCGCTCCAGTTTTGTCATTTTCAACATAACAAATAGCGTTGCGCGTACGTTTGGGGAGAGGTGGACTATGTTGCCACCCAGCGTTTACTATTCACTATTTTTCGTAATCCATGAATGTATGTATCAGGCCAGGCCAGGTTAACCCTACAAGTTCAACAATTGTTTGCTTGTCCAGTGATCTCGGCAACCAATGTCTGTCTCATTTGGTTTTTCTTTATTCAAAGGTTGTTTTGAAAATTGTATAAATTATTTAAATAGGATGTACGTTAAGGTTCTTTAATTTGCCCAACTCAATCCAAATCAAATTACCCGTACTAGAAGCGATGGTTCTACTCTTTGCTTGAAGAGAAGAATAATGAGTGTGCTTGCTATTTCTCAACTAAAGTAATATATTTCCAAAGCCGTCCATTAGAAGAAATCATCAAATGTACTAGAGTACAAAACTATAAAATAATCAGATCTCAAAAATAGATCAACCCAGCCTGATTAAAAAAACAAAAAACTGTAGAATGAGAAAAGGACGTAGTTGATAAAGTGATTTTCCCGGATGCGTTGATCAATTATTTGGGTAATGTTCCACAACAATTTCGTCGACAATGACCCTAATAAGAAGCAATCAAGATTACAGGGGTTTCTCTATTTATTTGCCAAAGACACGTACACTTAGGCAGCATTTGGAAATTTCATGCATGCAACCTAAATCTCACAACTATATAAATGATTAAATGATTTTGACTTTTGAGGAGGTAGTTGGTCCAATGAAATCAAAACCAATTACCAGCTTCTAGAAACAACTTACAAGTGGACCTAATGGCGAATGAAGTACAGCAGTTACTGGATTTAGCCTTATTAAACCTATGCCTTCCTACTTCCCCACTACTTCAACTATCTCCAAACAAACAAATTTCCAACTCAAATTCTAGCACTATAATTTGGCTCTGCATTAAAATACATGATTTATGTACCCCCAGAGATACCACTCAACTATGTACCATTCCAATTATTTAATAAACAAACAAAATAT
>CM008342.1:52817309-52831821 GCA_002525835.2 Ipomoea batatas | reverse complement strand
GTAAAGGCACAACACAATTGAAAGCTAATTTATGCTTCAGAAATTTGAATTTAATTAAGCAATTTTTTAATTCACCTATCCACATTCAAGAAGAATCTTAAAAGTTTTTACATTTTCCATTTTTTCGGGTCAGGAGAGTAACAAATTAATGCGCTAACTATTTAATCAATTGGGAATAGTTGATTAGTTGAGTGAAAAATTTACCTTCATTTTCACTTTCAAGTTCATGACATTATTACATATTTTGCATTGGATCCAATCCAACCTGATGCCAACCCATATTTCCCACAGTGTCACCCAAAAGAAAAATAGAATTTAATTAAATAATGTCTTCCATGAACCGAATGTTGGTTTCGTGACCCAGTGTAGTCACTCGGAATACCAACATAACCGATTGAATTAACAAAAAAAAAAAAGAAGAAAGAAAAGACACAACAATTTTAACGTGGAAATCAAATGGTGAAAATCACAGGTCTTTTTGGACTGTGCCAAGCCGAAATTCACTATTTTTTGTAAATAATCTGTAAATGCATTCTCTTGTCTCACGAGAGATGGAATCCCCTTCTCTTCTTGTTTCTCCCCTCTTTTATAGTAGAATAATAGTAGATGGTGAGTAGGGGGGGTATTCATGGCTAATTAATAGGGTAATTATTAAGATTTATGGGATATTAATCGGTGGTTAATGGAATTTAATGTCATAATTAATGACATGGGAAGGTTATGGAAGGATGATTTAGAAAGCTAAGGCTGACTGGTCATGCCCCGAGTGCTGAGTGCTAAGCTCGAATTGAATGTCATGCCGGACTGCTGGAAGGATGATTTAGGAAGCTAAGGCTGACTGGTCATGTCCCGAGTGCTGACTGCTAAGCTCGAATTGAATGTCATGCCGGACTGCTTGCTAGATGGTACAGACAGGGTATCCATGTTGGATATCCATCACCAAAATTAAACCTTCATGAATATATTCAACTGATATTTATGGTACAATGATGTTCAACATGGCCAGCTCTTCAATGAACTGCAAGAAACTAAGGAAAAGGGCAGAGAGATGAATATGCAGAATGGGTTAATGCAAGTCAGCTTGGTTTGAACTGTAATCATTTTTATTGCTGGCAGATCAGAACAATCAAGTTTGATTACAAATAAAGATTGCTCTCAGCTCTTGGTGCAGGCTAACAATTATCTGTTTTGATGAATGGTGACCAAAGGATTCTTAAACTCAATACAACCTGATAATTGCAGAAAAATGATCTCTAAGTAAGCTTTATTCGGTCGCATCAAACAGCTAATATAGAAAGCGCACGGGGCAGTCGAGGTTTAGCAGCCGAAGGTCTCGGATTGCAACTGAAGTCTGTGGTGGATTGGAGGCGAGGAAATCTAGTTATGGAATATCTATCAATGTCGGGATATAGCAGCCAAAATCGGTGCAAAGACGATGGGCTTTAACCTTGTACAGCTCTTCTCCAAATCATAACCAGTTACCGTTGGGAATATTGGGGCCTATTTTCCAGCTACTCGATCTTGTTTCTTGTCAGCGCTATGGCCACCGACTAAGGGTGTTGCCATCAAAGAATAACGCAAAAACATTGTCGGTTTTCATCTTCGTTATCGGTGTCTCCTGTTTCACTGCACACACATTTGGATACTAAAATCAGACAGAGCAAAGGAATCATCTTTTGGAGTATCAGATTCTGCTTCAGAAAGATAAAATGATGAAATAGAATCCAGAAAGAACAAGATGATTCCTCTCGAGTTACCGACTAGGAAGGACCCTAAAAGTGTTGTGAAAACTAACATCTTGGTTGCTTTATGAAGCTAGAGGGCTTTCAATATGAATGTGAAGCAATCAAATGAAAATATAATGCACTCATTAGTACATTTATATAATTATATGGACTTCTGTGTAAAACTTCAGAGATCTAAGCTACAAAAGGGCAACATTAAAGTTCACAAATCAAGAAACATTCAACCTACAAACAAGACAAGCAAAGAGAATGGGTAGTGGAAGAATAAAAGCAAGCAAGGACATAACTTCAGAGATACAATCTCTTGGACCACGCCCCGTAGTACATGATCACCTACAAATCTGT
This sequence comes from Ipomoea batatas, assembly GCA_002525835.2. Lineage (NCBI taxonomy): Eukaryota > Viridiplantae > Streptophyta > Magnoliopsida > Solanales > Convolvulaceae > Ipomoea > Ipomoea batatas. The sequence goes on along the minus strand of CM008342.1, from coordinate 52,829,731 downwards.
CCGTCCCCCAAGCATATTGTTTCCTATCTATACTACAAAGACATTTACTTCACCTGCTAGCCACATTTATTTCCAAAACCTTGTATGGTTAAGGAAGAGAGAGAGAGAGAGAGGACAAAAGACAGATCGAAATACCAGGAAAGGTTTTTAATGAACATTTAATGTGCCAATGTTCAATATAGTCTTCTTTAGGTTGTAGCAGCATAGTTACAATATGTTGTCCTATTTCTCTGCACTTCTTTACTTTTAAATCACAGTACAATTAATATAGATTCCTATAAGTTCTTGCTTACTCCAATGTACCCGTAATTAGATGAGCACTAAATTTTCAGTGTGCATATGCACTATCGCTCAAACAAAATCCCGACCAGAAAGGCAACAAAAATGTAAGATGCAGACACTAATTGAGTAACTGGTCTCATGCATTATTAGCAGCATCTAAATATGGTCAATCAAATCTTCCTATATCACTTGTCGCCTACATTACAAGTATTATGTTAACTCTTACAGATCCCTATATAACAGGGCATTTCGGAGAAATTAGAAATTGAAATAAGAACCAAAAAACTAGTTTTCAACTGTCAAACTAGAGCAACCCATATAGTGTCTATGATCTTGCTATGCCAACACCAAATTGCTAAGGGTGGGTTTAGTATGGGTGAAAAAACAGGTGACCATTCATAGCAGAACACCCTCTTTTCTAAATGCCTTTTGTTGGGCGAGTTCAGCCCAGCTCGATTCGAGATGTGGTGTTGTAGCTTACCATGGAGGAATGTAGTTAAATGGTTAATGTTCATCTACTTATCACCAACTGATTTTAAGTAGGATATGACAACCAGATAATCAAAAACTCTGAGGTTAAGCATGATCACCTATGAACATCTTAGTGCATCCTATGTCATTAATTGAAGATCTTAGTAAGGTAAATAGCAATGTGAATCAAGTTTTACTCCCAGTAAGAAACAATGAACATTTTCTGTACAAAACAATACAGAAAGCTTTAAAAGTAAAACACAGAAAAAAAAAACAAAGAATATATAATATACCTGGTTTCAAACTCCTTGATCTCAACCAGTTCTTTCCCCAAGTTATCCACCCATTGTACACTCTTCTTCTTCTCAATCTCCTTAGGGGCCTTTCTAATGCAGCTTCTACGCCCACCATTAATGGCAGCTTGTTGCTTACTCCCCTGTAGACTCTCCTCTTTAGCCTCACCAATCTCTCCAGAGGGATCACCAGCAACAACAGTTGAAGAAGGGACATGGGGGGTATTTTCCAGTTTCAGTTGGGCTTGAGTGTAAAGATGGGCAGCAGAGGGCTTGCAGAAACAAATGAATGGACAGTGAATCTTGCAGAACAACACCCTCATCAAACCACTTTCCTTCATCAATAAGAGCTCATCTCAATTCTCAAACACACCCACCACCATATTACTCCATTGCAGATGAGATTAGGTCTTCAAGAACAGCAATAATAAGATACAAAGATCCAATTTTTTACTTCCACTCCTTCAATCCTTCATAAAGCAAATAAGAAACCCCAATTTTCATATAATGGGTGTTTCAAGAAAACAAAAAAGAACTCAAATTAATTACAGTAGGTGACAAATTCCACCTGTGCTGACACACATCAGAGACAGAGAGAAATCCTTAAAATCATCAAAGTTGTAGAGAAAAATATTAAATGATCCGGATCCACAATCTAGCAGGAGAGAACAAAAACAAAAAATTGATGGGTTTTCAAATGTAAATGTGAGGAAATTAAACTGGGAAAAAATTGAAAGTTTTTTTACGAGAAAAGAGAGAAGAATATAAATGAGAAACACAGATATTTAATTTGGAGGGTTGTGACAGTGAATCCCAAATTGAAGTAGAATTTTGTGTAGCTCTCAATCAAACAAACCTCATTATGTTATCCAGAAATTCTGATTCTTAAAGAGTCATACTGATGAATGAAAAAGACACATTTGTAGTGACATACTTTATGAGAAGAAAAGATAGAAAAAAACATATATAATAGCGATTCATGTGTCATTACTGGAATGACCATCTTACCCTGAGATGATGAATCATTGATCTGATGACATAACCCCACCACAAATTCCATTCCAAAAACCCAATTTGGATTAATGTAAGGTAGAGCCGTGGAGGAATACTTCTGGTTTAATTAAAGTTCAATAAGGAACAAAAAGGGTAGGGAAATCTTAGCTGGAAAACTTCTGCGATCTACAAAAGAAAGGTATATCAAATTCCAGTGGCAATTGCCAAACATTCCCTAACATGCCAATTCTGCCCCTACAAATATTTCTATTTCTACCAAATAATACAGACTTAGCTTATATTATATATAGAGTTATACTATAGGGACTGTGAAATTCTACTCCATCAATTATACTTTCTGATGTGACAAGTATTGATGGGATAGCCCGTAAGGGCAGCCCAAGTGGTAATAAAGTTACACCTGCACCTGAGAGGTCGTGCGTTCGAACCTCAAGCCCTTGGGTTTGAGCTGGCCAGCTATGGGTAACCTAGGCTAGTTTACCTCCTTGTGGTCCTTTGCCGGCTAGGGACGAGCTGGCCAGCTATGGGTAACCTTGGCTGGTTTACCTCCTTATGGTCATTTGCCGGCTAGGGACACAGTGAGGAGTAGGGTTTACCTCATCTATATTCAAGATTTGTGAAATGGCGTAAAAGTTTGGTGTAGAATACAAGTAATATTTTCCTATACATTACTTCCTCTCTGTCTCATTTTACCTGTCATGTCTACTATTTATTAGTCAAACCAATTCTTTGCTCTTTGTTTTTTTTTTTAACATTTTTTTTATTTATTTTTAAATTTATTTTTTTTGGGTTTAATAGTACTTTTAGTGTAGTTTCTAAATATATAAATTTTGTATATTAATACTAAACTTAATATTATGAAAAATTGGATTAAATTAAAACTAATTTCAGTCAAGCTTTGTTAACTGAACCAGACACATAAAATGGGACGGAGGGAGTAATAGACTATTATGGCATGTTTGGTTGGATGGAAAATCAATTCCATGGAAAATGGTTTCCAAAAAGTTGAGGAAAATGAAAGATTATGTTGTTTGGTTGGATGGAAAATGATTTCCATGGAATTTGACTTCCCAAAGAAGAAGGAAAACAAATTCCTTAGTAGAGTTAGGTATTTTGTTTTCCAAGGGAGGTGGGAAGAAAATATAAGCTTTAGATTATTTTACTCTCAACCAACTTTATTAATTACACATGTATATATAGCCAAATCATTATTTATAAGGGCATATTGGTCTTTATATTCATAATTCCTTACCATTCAAAATCCAACCAAACAATGGAATTCATATTCCTAGTAATTTCTTTTCCACCAACCAAACAGTAGAATTTGTTTTCCTGGTAATTTGATTTCCATGGAATTTGAATTCCATTTCCTTCAAATATTTTCCAGCGAACCAAACAGGCTGTTACATAATTAAATTAGTCAACCATCTACAAGTTGATCAACAAAAAAATTTGATCAATTATATGAAGGAATGAGAGTGGGGGACTTATTAGCAATTCCATTTGATCTTGACTTATAGGTTTTACTTATAATATTAGGATGTGTAATGTGGAATAAGCGGAGGTTTAAGCTGTCTTGAAGGTATCACTTATACAGCATGTCAAAATCGTCCTTGTGTCAAAGTATTATATGATTGCAAGCTACAATTGTAGAACCAATTCCAACATTTCACCTAAAAAAGTTTAGGTACAACTCCATCCTGTTTTTAAATACTACATCCTTAATTCACAACTCGTAATTCATTTGTTACATATCTTGGGTTTAGAAGAAAATACTTTTAAAAATCTATTGTCAAACGTGTAAAAACTCAGATTTTTTCTTTTACAATTACATTCTAATAATATAATATAGAATTATTAATGACCAATTTGGTGACTTGATTATAGCGGAATTACCGATTTGGTCATCGACTATCATCATTGTTGACACTTAAAATTTGATAATTTTTATTATTTTATAATATTTGTATATTTGAATGTATTTGGATAATATTGATATTATCTAATTTGTTAATTAGATAATATCAAAAGAGTTTGAACCTATCTAAACTCTTTATCCTACAGCTATAAATAGGACTTTTTATTTCTATGTATTCATCTTAGGAAAAATCATAGAAATAATTTTGTAGCTTATTTAGAAAATTAGATATCATGATCATGAAAATAAAAGTCACATGATCCTAAATGTAAAAGTTCCTCCTTGAAAATTATGCCTATCATGTTGATTCAAGCCATTTGAAATCCGGAGGCCCTTCAGAAGAACAGGCATATAAGTTCTTCTCTGAAGATCAAGCCACTAGAAATCCGGAGGCCCTTCAATGGAGTGTTCAAGACACCAACTGAAGAATCAGAGGACCATATATCCAGAGTTTGTACCCACCCCATATTGATATATACATGTAGCAAGAATTTTGAATTAAATATATATTTTCAAATTTCTTTGTTCACAATCATTATCAAATTAAATCCTCAACTTTGAAAGTCTTACCCAATATCGTCCTTCGTAATTGATCCTACAGTTTATCTCAAATGATACTACAGTTGTGTTGAACTGATACTGCATTCGTGTTGAAAGGGAACTGCAGTTGCGCGAAATGGATCGGAGGCAGTTTCATCCGTATGTTTTCATTAATCAAAACGACGTCGTTTTGTCACTTGGACCACAATGCATTGTGGACCGCGGTCCACGGTATAAGAACTGATTTTTTAGTATATGACCTTTTGTATAATTAAGGAAAGATGTTCTAATTGTTTATGTGGTATATAATTAGAACATTTTTATCTTTATAATTTTGGTAATATATGATTTAATTTGATTTTTTTGTATGACTAAGAAAATTATTTTATGACCTTTTTTTCTTATATTAATATTTTAATAAATATCTTAAGTTGAAGGTTAGTTTGTACTAGATATAAGGTTGGAAATAATGTTATTCCAATATCATGGGTTCAACTCTTGTTTTTTGTTTTTAATAATTTGAGTCTCTGACTTTGCCAAACTTATATCATGGAACTCATGAATCCCTCTCTCCCTCAGACCCATGAGAAGTTAAGTGGAGTCAATAACCTAGTTTTGAAACACAAATTTTCCTTTAAAATAAAGATATGTGAATATAATATATGAATTCATGTTAAATCTTTTATCTCAAAATGTGCGGAAAATAAAATACCACTCGAGAGTCAGAAATTTATTTCTCTCAAATCTGAGGAGTTTACTTTTTATTGGAATATTTTTTTATCAACGAGTCAATGTGGATTAGTAGCACGGAGTGGCTCTCTCAAATGGAGGTTATGAGTTCAGTAGAGACTCTTTGTAAATACTATATTGTAACAGAGTCAGTATCAATAAAAAAAATTTGATAAACCAAATAAGGTAAAATATATTTTCTCCTCAAATTGGAAGAAAAAAATACCGCCATGTCATATAGTCACATAAATGTAATTAACTATTTAGCTAATGCCAAAGACCTTGTGGTCTAGTGGCACCCGGTGTCCCGATTAACACCTCTACATGGATGATGGGAGTGGGTTCAAGTAGCTATGAACATATACTACATTGTAAAAAAAAAAAACTATTTAGCTAATGATAATAATAATGCATATACTATAATGTAATAGGGTATTCAAAATATTAGAGAGACTAAAGTGAGTAATTTTATAGTATAGAAACTAATGGAAATTTCCATAAATTTTATTAAACCAAATTAAAACTTTAGCGACCTAACTTCGAATTTTATCTCGTTGCCTTAAACTGTGCCTCAACATTGGGCTATTGCCCCTACAAAAGTGGGCCTTTCTCATACTAATGTTTCAAGGCCTGGTTTCAGTAATTACTCCCATATATAATATCCTCCCCATGTTCAATCCACAAATTATATTGTGAATCATGGTCCAACTTGTATGGTAAATTATGGTTGAAAACGACATCGTTTTATATTAAGTGTCAATTAGTGTATCATGTTTAATAGCATTATACTATACTAGATATTGTTCCGTGCAACTTATATAATTAAATATAAAATATTATTATAACATTTATAATAAAAGAAAGAGAATTGGATGGCGTGTATCTCTTACGGCCCCAGAGAGGATAATGTGGTAGTTGGTGCTTTAACAAAAGTAGTGATCAATCGTGGTTGTGACTGGATTGAGTTTGTACAGCCTCCAGTTCATATTTTAGGGGATTTTGTGAATGATAGAGGCGCTGCTGGTGTGTTTTTTCCTGTTAATTAAGCTGGAATAATAATTTAATATAGTTTACCATAATAATTATTAGGTGATTATACTGGCTGAAAATATTGTAATATATGTGTATTGAATAATGGCTAAAAATATAATAAGCATTCAAATACTTTTGATTTCCATTCCTGTTTTCTACTATATATACACAACATAGTTGAAAAAATCGCTAGGCGCTCGAGGAGCGCCTAGTGCCTAGGACACCTAGCTGGGGATTAATCGGCGCCTAGGTGCCCGTGTATTTTTTATTTTATTTTTTATTTTTTAAAAATTTGTTTAAGTATTTTTTTATTTTTTAAAGACTAATAATTATAAATTATATAATACTTTAATAGTTAATACTAAAATATTAAATATTAACCTAAAAAATATCTAAAGTTTGTACAATTTAAAATTATTTCGCTCAAAACGATGTTGTTTTGAGAAAATAACTCATTAAAAAAAAAAGAACAATAGTTAATCGAGACCTAGTCGGTGCCTAGTCGGTCTAGTCGACGCCTAGGCGGTCAGCGCCTAAACGGCCTAGGCGGTGGTTTGGCGGCCTAGGCGGTCGCCTAGCCGGCCGGCCGCCTAGACCACCATTTAATGTGATACGCTAGGCAGTCGACCAGCGCCTAGCGCCTAGGCGGGGATTAATCGGCGCCTATGCGGGATTTTTGCAACACTGATACACAGAAATAAAAAATGTAAACAAAATATGTACCCTCTATATGAAAGTTGGTCAAAATAGAAAACCAATTATACCATACATAATATTACCAATTATGTTATTATGTTATTACCTAATTAATATGTCTTTTGACTCTTTTCTACACGGTATTATGCAATTATGTTAATACGTGAATATAAAAACAATATTATCAATTAAAAGATATTAGTTAATTTTTATTTTACACTTCTTACCAAATAAGTTTTATTAATTATTTGACCAATAAAATAATTAATTAATTGACTACAAAAGTTTGGGCGAGAAAATGAAATAGAAGGATTTTGTTTTTATATATAGTATGGATTATGTTAATATGGAATAATATTTGTTCTATATATTCATAAACCAAACATTAATATAATGTACATAAGCATTGAACTACGTGTATATCATATATAGGTATTTCCATTCACTTTGTATTAGTTTCATACTGTTCATTCTATATGTATATAAAAATAAAGCTTAATATACGTAAACATTACACTACAGATGCATCATATTTAATACAGTTAATACCCAATATAGTTCTCGGCTATAGTAATTTTTACTCAATTTAGTACTAAATGACTTTTTATGCTCAATTTAGTCATCGACTTTGATGGTTTTACACAATTTAGTCTTTTTGTTAAAAATTCTCTTAGTGGACGGTCAGAAATAGGGTCCTAGAGGTAATTTCGCATCATTAATCCAATTTGGGATAATTTCTTCTTCTCCCCCTTATTAAGATCTACGTAGAAATGTAAATCTTCATACCCAAATATATATTTACTTTGTATTTATTTAGGGTTGAAGTTGATTTGGGTACGAAGATTTACGTTTCTGCGTGAATCTTAATAAGGGGAAGAAGAAGAAATCATCACAAATGGAATGAAGGACGAGAAATTACCATTAGGACCCTATTTCTAACAGTCAACTAACAAATTTTTAAGAAAGGACTAAATTATGTAAAATCATCAAAGTTGAGGACTAAATTAAGCAAAAAAAAAAAAAAAAAAAAGTCATTTAGGACTAAATGGAGTAAAACCACTATAATCAAAGACCATATTGGGTATTAACTCAAAAAAAATATTGGGTATTAACTCATTTTTAACAACATTCATCCTGTATTATGTTCATAACATTTGTTCTTATGATCATAGATCTACAAGGGACTATTTCGGTCATCACATGTACCATTTTCTCCGAAAAGTTAATTACTGAAATGGTCCCTTGACTATAGCGAAATTATCAATTTGGTCTCGAGTTAACATATGTCTAACGGCAAAACGAACGGAGGACCAAATTGATTAAGATTTTTAAAGTTGAAGGACTTAATTGGTCAAAAAAATAGTCAATGACCAAATTAGTAATTTCGCTATAATTAAGGGATCATTTTGATAATTAACTCTTCTTGAAATTAACTCTATGAAATTACTTTCACATAGAAAATAGGTTAATATCCAATATAATCTTATTACCTTGCAAATCTTAGGTATTCCAATATTACTTTTCTATATTCCATATTTTCCCTCTATTCAGTACATTGCCAATATTTCTTGTTTTATCCATGTCATTTTTCTTTTAATTTCTATATTATTTAAGCTAAATATTTACTTTTAAGATTAATCTCCTAAAAAATATACAAATCTTTCTCAAATTAAAATTCACAATAATAATGACATCTTAATGTTGTGTTTTGATTCATAATAATTATGTTATAATATATACTATTTTAAATTCCATAAATTACAAACAAGTTAAGAACATCTATGTAAATAATATAATATAACTTAAAATATAACCTCTAATCAAACAAGATCCCTACAACTTTAACCAAATACATTAGGCAAGCTTACATTCTTGTAATCTCACATTATCTTCTTAAAGTTAATCCTATTACCTGTGCCAATCTCATGTTCCGTAAACAAAACGACCCCTTAAGGTAATTAGGCCAATGAGGTAATATGGTCATTACTTACAATATACGGAGTAATACTTATACCATAGACCCATGTCTACCTTGCAAGGTGGATATGTGTTCATTTACATACCGAATGTTCACAATTTGTTGTGAATATTCAGTATGTAAATTGTGAACATTCAGTTGTGAATATTCAGCATATAAATTATGAACATTCAGTATGTAAATTGTGTATTTTAGGTCCACAGAATAACTTGCACATTACTTACTTACCTACCATGATAGATTGAACATAAGCTATTTAAGCGTCTGACTGTTTCAGTTACAATTTATATTACACCAATAAGTGGTGGACAAAATTATACTCCGTATGTATTATGTATGTGTATTGTGTAATGTGGTTATTGTATTTATATGTCTACAGCTATATGGCCTAAAACAACATAAATAATTAAATATAGGTATCGTATTGACTTCAATCGTTATACCCTGCACCACGGTGCACATAGCAATGTGCACCACGTACGTAAAACGACGTCGTTTCGGTGTTAGTAGATGCGGACGCGAATGACTCAAAGAATTCATTATCTGTAATACACATAATCATTATCTATAATACACAGAACGTTTGCCTATAATACACAGAATGTTTGCCCAGAATACACAGAATATTGACACAAAATACACAGATGTTAGTGGGCGCGAATGACTCCAGGGAATTCATTATCTATAATACACATAATCATTATATAGAATACACAGAATGTTTGCTTAGAATACACATAATGTTTGCCAATAATATACAGAATATTGACGCAAAATACACAGAACTCATCCTCCTAACATTCGAATGCACAAACACATCACAACTTGTGTTAATAACATGAATACACATAATATTTACACAAAATACACAGAACTCATCTTTCTAAACATTCGAATGCACAAACACATCACAACATGTGTTACTAACATGAAATCACAACATGTGTTACTAACATGAATACACATAACGGTTGCCTATAATACACAGAACGGTTGCCTATAATACACAGAATGATTGCCTGGAATACACAGAATATTAACATAAATTCAGAGATCGGCCAAAACGGGAAACGTAATTTCCAAAAAAAACGGACGATTAATTTACAATGCTCAAAACGACGTCGTTTAGGTACGTAGTGCACATTGCTATGTGCACCATGGTGCACAGTATAATTTGCCTATTGACTTTATGAATAATGTTTGAAACAGAAGAGGACCCGGCCCAACTGGCGATATTATCCCCACAAGGCCACAACCTTAAATTATAGCTAGCAGTGACACTAAAGTAAGCAAACACTCTTTCTTTCTTTCTTTCTTTCTTTCTTTCTTTTACAGTACATATATGGTAGCAGATTGGGCACATGCATGCATGGGTGAAGTCACTAATAAGGGAACTGATTGGAACTCAGATATTTGATATATAAGTTTTTTTTTTTTTTTGAAATATTTGATATATAAGTTATGTCGCAAGTTTTTAAATAATTTGTAGATTAGTTCTGTTTTTGTACTCTTCAAAAAAAAAGTTGTGTTTTTGTTATTTAGCTAGATTCTTTAATTATTAAATTTATTTAGTTACAATTAGGTGACGAAGGAATTGGAAACTCCACAGTCACTACTAGAGAGTGTGCATTAAGTAAACTCCGCTTTGTGTAATAGTCGGTAAGCGCGACATGCTCGACTAAGATGGTTGGCAAGATTATTTAGTTAATATTGAGTAGTATGTAATAAGGTGGATGTCGACCTTACGACGCAAAACACATAAAACTTCGTTCTTGTCTATTTCCCCTAAAACATGTTATTTGTTACTCTTTTTTTAGTGACGATAAAAATCTATAATCTCTACTTGAAAGCGTGTATTAAGTAAATTCTACTTTCATATTAATAGCTTTTAAAAATTCCACAGAAAAAATTATTGTATTAAGAAAAATGAGAAAATCCTATAGTTTTTATGTGTGTATTGTAACTTCAATTCCTGCAAAGAATTCATTGTATAGATGAGGATGCATGCATTGAGGAGAGTGTCGGTGAGTTTGGGTAAACTTCTTTTTTTTTAAAAAAAAAAAAATTTTAATTTTTATGTACCATTATTATTTAATATTTTGCAGTTATGTTGTTTTCCAACTTTATAATGAATTCAAAGTTGAATCACTATAAGGCATGTGGCTAATTAATAAGCTATGAACATTCGATTTATTCAAAATAAATATTTTTAAAATTGAAAGGTGAATAATAATCATATTATTTTAAGTAATTAAATAATGAAATATAATCTTTATTTTTTATACACATTTCATGTCAAATATAAGCATCAACAACTGAATGTGATTTGAGTAAGGCTCTATTAAATTACTCTAATCTTATAAAATGTTAAAACCACGTACCAATACAATATGATGAATAATTTTTTTCATCCTTTTTGTTTTTTAAATGCTAAAAGCATAAATAATTCCAATTTAATTCTACACTTTCAAGGCCGCAATTAATAGAACCTTTCTTTCTATTTCTTTTTTCCCTTCTCTCTTTCCATTATTCTCATAATAATTCCTTCTTTTTTTTTTTCCTTAAAGCTCCTTTTAATCTGGTATGTAATTTTCCCTCTCAGATTTGACATGCAATGCCCAAGGTATCTCGTTCTCGACATGCCGACCACACGCAGCAAAACAAGTTGCTTTCATATATATATAGAGAGACTAGTTTTATACGCGCATTGCGCGAATAGGTTAATGCCCAATGTTTATATTTAAATAAATATTTGAAAGTATATCAATGCAAGATTATATAGGATAAGTTTATACATGAGTAATTGAATGTCGAATTTTTTTATTTAAATATCTAACTCAAAGTATATGAATCCAAGATAATATAGAAAATTCATTATAATTATTACTAAAATAAATGTTTGCAACCTTGTAAAATCGATAGTCTAAATATTTGGTCTAAAAATGATAGTCTAAATAAATACTACTTTTCATTTGAATTTTTCTAAGTGTTCTTAATTCTCTTTTGAGTAACATTGTCATTGTCTTCATCTTTACTATTTGTTCTCTTTCTTTTTGTTGGTAGTGTGTTATTTGCAATTCAGTTATTGTCGGTAGCATAGATTACAACGTCATGCAATGAGATTATGATATAGGAGCTATGGACTTTCTTTTAGGTGTTCTGCTTGGGGTTCATTTGGTTTAACCAGTTGAATGAGTTATTGTGGATAAAGAAATCCATAGTTTAAGAAAAAAGATTAAATAAATTAATAAAATTTTGAAATTTTAAAATATTATGTATACCAAAGATATTAAAAGGTAGTTTATCGCTTCAATTTGTTGGGTATTGGGTTATTTGAGTACTTTCATTGTCAACAAATCCCCCGAGTAGTTAATATGATTGGTTTCAAACTATTCTTTTTTATTTTTTTCATGGTATTAAAGAAATACGTATGTATCATTTTTTGGTGTAACTACTAATTTATTTAATT
>CM008342.1:52792088-52803089 GCA_002525835.2 Ipomoea batatas | reverse complement strand
GGTAATCACATTACCTTGAAACATTACCGCCACGTCAGCTTTGAGGTAATATAACATTACCAGGTAATCTCATAACTTGAAACAAACAAGGTAATATAACATTACCAGACTCAGATTACCTAGATAATCTGAGATTACCCGAACCAAACGGCCCCTTGAGGTAATATAACATTACCAAGTAATCTCATAACTTGAACCAAACGGAGTAATATAACATTACCAGACTCAGATTACCTAGGTAATCTTATATTACCTGAACCAAACGGCCCCTTAATTCAAAAAATGGGGAGAGTATATTATAACGACAGAAGAGAGACGGACACCTCTCTGGATTTTCATTGGATTTCTCGAGCTGCAGAAGAGAGAGAAAGAGAGAGAGAGTGAAAACCATCACACTCCCACTGTCCCGAAACGCTTGGGGGGCATTGTTAATTCTGATAAGTGGGTGCGTAGGATAAGCAGCGTTGGGATGCGCAGGATAAGAGTGTGCTTCCTTGTAGCCATGGCCAACTACTGATAAGCTCACTCTGAGAGTGTCTTGTTTTCCTAGCCGGGGGGGCTGTTTTGTTTGTGGGAATGGCGTATTTTAGCAGTAGGCATTGCCGGAAGGGGAGGAGGACGAGGGTGGTAGCACTAGCTCTGTTCTTTCTCTACTTTTGCGGTTGTCTCGTGTCGCTATCTTGCGCTGCTAGGTTGTCGGCCTCCATGCAAAAGCTTGAGGTGCAGAAACACTTGAAAAGGCTAAACAAAACTCCCGTGAAAACGATTGAGGTAACACCCCCCTTCTACCGACATTTCTGTGCTTTTCTTGATTTTTCACTTCAAATTTGATGGGTATAATAAAGTCTTTTTTCCTGGGTAGCCCAAATTTTTTTGAGTGATTTCTTGAATGGCTATCTGGGTTTTTCTGACAAGGTTTTTAAATGGAATGATTTTTCTCTGTTTTGGGACTGATTTCATTTTCAGCCATCTTCTTTCTTTTATGCCTTCAATAAAGTAGAAGAAGTTTACAGTGTTTAAATAGAAGTTATGGTTTGAGTATCAAGAAAATGATTGAAGTTAAGAACTTTATAGAGGTGTGGTTTTGATGAACTATGAACAGAGTCCAGATGGAGATATTATTGACTGTGTACACATCTCCAAGCAGCCAGCTTTTGATCACCCGTTCCTAAAAGACCACAAAATCCAGGTTCATTTTCCTTTTCCTACTTTTTTTTTTCCAGTTATTTTAATATGTTGTTCTGATCATTTTACTTGTGTTATTTCTGAAAATGTTCAGATGAGGCCAAGTTACCACCCAGAGGGGCTATATGATGTGAATAAGGAATCAATGGGACCTAAAGAAAGAGCAGGTTCTATTGCTCAGTTGTGGCACATGAATGGAAGGTGCCCTGAGGATACCATTCCTGTAAGGAGGACAAAGGAAGATGATGTGTTGAGGGCGAGTTCGGTGAAGAGGTATGGGAAAAAGAAGAGTAGAAGCATCCCTAAGCCCATGGGGAGTGATCCTGACCTCATTAACCAAAGTGGTCATCAGGTAATTCCTTAACTAACAACAAGGTAAATCAGCCTAGGTTGTCCATAGCTGACTGGCTCAAACTCGAACTTGTGAGTTGTGACCTTGTGGTTACAAGTTTGTATCCTTAGTCAGCTTGATTGGGGTTACCCTATCAAGAATGTTTCTTGATTTGCCTTGCATTTGTGAATTTGGTTCTGCCTGCTTTTGTTGATGACTAGCATGCAATTGCTTATGTTGAGGGCGAGAGGTATTACGGAGCAAAGGCCACTATTAATGTTTGGGAACCACAAGTTCAGCAGCCAAACGAGTTCAGCTTGTCTCAGCTCTGGATACTAGCTGGTTCTTTTGGCGAAGACCTTAACAGCATTGAAGCTGGATGGCAGGTATATTTTCCCCTAGTTCTTGTGATTTAAATTTTAAAATGAAGATACAATACCAAGATTTAGAATCTAATGGAATGACATATGTATCATAGGTGAGCCCGGACCTCTATGGTGACAATAACACAAGGCTGTTTACTTACTGGACAGTAAGTTTACTGATTTACTGTAAATTTCTAATGAATACAAAATTTACAGTCTTTGTAATCTTAATGAATTTCACTGATGTTTCCCAAAAAAATCTGTAGAGCGATGCATATCAGGCCACAGGTTGCTACAACCTCCTTTGTTCTGGCTTTATTCAGACTAACAGTGAAATTGCAATGGGTGCAAGCATCTCTCCTGTTTCTGACTATCAAAACTCCCAGTACGATATCAATATTCTTATCTGGAAGGTAAATTCCAAAAAATTTTCCCCTTCAGATTTCTATTAAGTGGTGGGCACCACCCACCACCTCTTGGACCGAGTCAAATAAGTGAGGAGAAGTTTATATGGTTCACTTGAATAATTATTGAGCATTATTGTGCAGGCAAAGTAGCTGAGCATATAATTGAGTAACTGTCACAAATAAAATCGTTACTTGTAGTATATTGTGGAGAAATTTAGGAATATATGTTAAAGAAAAGACTGTTTCTTTGTACATTATCATTACTATTGCACACACTGTTCCACTTGTGGCCGAAAACCTCGAGGGCCTTGCTCTCCACTCCACAGTATATCACTTATTTAGCTGAAACAGTTGATGATTACAACTTTTGTGCACTTTTCCTTTGCCAAAATTACTACTTTTTTAGTTGATGATCAACCTCGGCTCTTTGAATACTTTTTGGTGGGTTGGTCTGTCTTTCTTGTAGGATCCAAAAGGAGGGAACTGGTGGATGCAATTTGGGAATGACTACGTTTTGGGTTACTGGCCATCGTTCTTGTTCTCGTATTTAGGGGACAGTGCATCCATGATCGAGTGGGGCGGGGAAGTGGTGAACACGGAGGCGGATGGCAAGCACACGGCCACTCAAATGGGGAGCGGCCATTTCCCGGAAGAAGGGTTTGGGAAGGCGGGTTACTTCCGGAACATCCAAGTTGTTGATAGCTCCAACAATCTCAAGTCCCCTAAAGGCTTAGGCACATACACAGAGCAGTCCAATTGCTATGATGTCCAAACAGGCAGTAATGGGGATTGGGGTCATTACTTCTACTTTGGAGGCCCTGGTAGAAACCCTAATTGCCCATGAAGCTAAAAAGTAAAAAGGAATTGTCATCATCTCTGTATAACTCATTCAATGCACCAAGCAGTCTAAATGTCTAATGCCTCCTCTAATCTGTACCATCTTCTGTGTTAGTTTTATATACTATTACTAGGTTAAGTTAGTAGTAAATGTGAACTTTTTTTCTAGAGCTTAGTTTTGACCACCCTTCTTATATAGCCTTTTTTTTTCTTTGGTTTGGGAGTTCCTACATGCAAGTGAATGGCAAAGTGGACAAGTTTCTTAAAAGCTTAAAAAGAAACTAGCCTGCCATTAGTTTTGTAAGTTTGACCTCATATGTTCACACACCCCTCCCTACATAATAAAAAAAAATTGTAATTACATTTTCTTTTCAAAAATATTATATTTTTTCTAAGTAACAAACACGTGTTAACATTACTTATAAGGAAAAGTGTATAAAAAATTGTCACAATATAATATTGACCCGATCTAACCCTACCCGTATTACAAATATAAAAATTTGTGAGATAATCTTAATAAAAATTTGTGAGATAATCTTACACAAGTGTCAACTTTTGAACATCTTAAACTTTTGGACCACAGCAATTGTTGAGATTGGATTGATAAATACTTTCAGGCCCAAGAGATATGGGACTTCCCTTGTGTATCATGGACCAACTCTAGTGACAATTTCTGTTTCCTTTTTTCTTTGTAGTTAAATGTGGCCCAGAGTTCCTATGGCAGCCATAAAATAATGATGCTGTGAGCTTTAAACATAAGCATGAAATCAGGGAAAACAAATGCATAAATAAAGACAATCTGAAAAGGGCATTAACATCAAAATGGGATGAGATTAGCACAGCACAGCCCAAATTTCTACTCCCTCAACACTATCTATCACTACTACAAGTTACCAAAAGGGAAATATCAAATCAATCTCCATCTCCAGTCTCTTCTCTTATCTTTTCCTCTCCCAAATCTCATTCCGAGTCGCTTTCCATGCTTCCCATTGCCTTTAACCCTCTTGGCTTCTGCAACACAAACAAAATCCAAAAAAAAACCAGTCTTTGTTAACATGGTAGATAGCTCAAAACAACCATTTTTTTTTTAAGTATGAACAATGGCTAAATACCTTCTTAGAAGTCTTCTTCTCCCTCACTTCATACCTCTCCTGGCACAAATCCGACAACCATGTACCTGGAGTCACCAACTGCGAGAAAAGAAAGGTGGGAGTTTGGTTAGGAATGAGATTATAAGAACAACCCGAATTGTAAAAAGTTTGTTTTCTTCTTTAGATCTACTTACAAGAATAGTTCTTTGAATCAACTTTGCCCTCTTCTTAGGCCTCTGAGGAAGTTTACAACCTTTCATGGCCATGAAATCTTCTTCTTTTTCTTTACTGGATAATGTGACAAGCAGTTTTGGCCAAACCACCTTCTTCTTCTCCTCCCTCGAGTCCATAAATAACTTGCTATGCTCATCCAATCCTACCGATCCTCTCGTGGTGTAATACCTATCTTCTTTCTCTGGCGACAATGTTGTTGTCTTTTTATTCTCGTGGTTTCCATTAGATCTATTCGTCCCCAAATCCCTATAACATCACATACTTTTCTTTCAGTACCACTCAAGCTTCATCTCGGTAGACTAATCCGTTTTGGAAAATTCGGAATCTACCAACAGCTATTACTATCCAACCAACAAGATAAATAAGGAGTACTAAACAATTCAAAATAGAAAAGAATCTTTAGACCTAGTCAGGAATAACAGTCACCATTTTCCAGAAGAGATGACAGCATATGTATGTATTAACCAGATTGAATCCATTGTATAAACTCTATACTCTTAAATCCAATTCAATAACGGAGTAACTTTGTATAATTGTATCTAATCTACTCAACCACTACCAATAACAGACCAAAACTCCATTTTAAGAAAAACCCTTTATTAGCAGCTTTTCAACATTCTAGTAAATGATTACAAATCAAATCTCAGAGAATTTTCAGGGAAAAAATTAAAAGGAAAAACAGAGAGTACACAAATCTCCATCTGTACTGGAAAACCTAATCAAGATCCAAACTTCACCACTAAAAACACAAGAGTGAGTGTTCATTCACAGTTTATCACACAAATTTTCTCAATAACCTAAACAAGAATATCATCACTAAAAACAATGCATCTATCAAAATTCAAAAGCAAATATTCAGAGTTTCTTGTTGTTACCTGTTGATACGACAAGGAGATGAAGCATTAGCAGCAGCATTAGTCTCTTTGCTATTATCAACAACTCTAGATGTGATTTTCCTCTTCACCACACCCCCACCCCCATCCGATTTCCCATTTGAAACCGATTCCTTCACCTTCATACATCTCAGTCTTTTCCTATTCCCCCACTGTAACTTATCCATACTCCTCTTCTGTCTGTGAATATTTCTGTATTCTATATACCCTTCAACCAGATAACCATAAAGGCGGCCGTGAATTTATACAACAGATAGATTTTCACAGGAAAAACACCAAAGAAATTTCACTGAGTCCTACCAATAGATCTGCGGAGATGACTTCAAATACTCTCCAGAAAATGTCTGCACTTCAGGAAAAAAATAAAAAATAAAAACACTGGTCGTTATTGTAACTAATTCCCATGAAAAGGGATTAAATACATGGAGAAAAGATGATTACATGAGACATATAAAGAGGGAGAGCTTTCTTCTGGAGCAGAAAACACCAAGAATTGTGAGAAAAAGATTGGATTTTTTGAAAAAATAATTTTCTTCTCCTGAGAAGAAAGCAATGTTCTTTCTCAGGGAAAATTGAGACTAAAAGAGAAGAACAATTCCAATCTCCTTCAAGATCTTGTCTTTCTCTCTAGGAATCAGAGCAGTTGATGTGTTTGTGTAGAGTGATGAAGATATATATTTTTTCTCTTCTTGCGTCTCCTCCTTAACCTTAACAGTAGAGTGGTTTCTCTCTTTCTTTCTTGGTAAAGAGTAGATTTAACTGAGATAAATCTTCGCCGTCGATGATGAATGGACGGCTAGATGGAATTCCCTCCCAAGTTCCAACTCACATAAGTAGACTTGTTAGGATATACGGTCACGTGACTATCACGCTCACTCGATCCTTTTATTTTATTTTTCTGCAACGAAAACCCTATTTTCTAGTATATTTGGGATTTATTTAGGGAAATAAACCGATTACAAAGTCATTAATTAGCTAAAGACCTTGTAGTTAAGTGTTATAACTTATAACTGTGGTTCTTCTCTAAACTGGAGATCACAGGTTCAAATTTGAGTGATGACATTAATTCTTTGGGTTCAAAATTTAAGTATCAATATTTACCAGTGTTGCAAAAATCGCCGGCGCCCAGTCGCTCGAGGTTTTTTTTTTTTTTTTTTTTAAAATTTTTTTTTATTATTATTAAAAAAAATTATAAATCTGAAACATTTAAACTATTAATGTTATAATGTATTAACTAATACTCTAATAGTCTAATAATAAGTAATAACTAATAAGTAATAACTTAATAAAATAATAAGTAATAACTAAATTAAACTAATAAGTAATGCACTAATAATTAATAAATAATACGTAGTAACTAATAACTTAATAAGTATGAAATATTTAACTATTAAAGTGTAAGACTTACAATATTAAACACATTATAATTATTAACACTTAAAATATATATATTTTTTAATTTTTGCAACCTTGATATTTACTATTTTATTTTTCAATTTTTTCTGGTGAGTACATCCACCTTAAATATCTTTTTTACATCAAGAAGGAGGGGGTTTACTCCTGGGGAACTACGCTCTAGGATAGCTCCACCACTCTGCGTGCCCTAGTAACATGTGCCAGGTCATCGAAATATAAATCCTCGGTCCCGATTGGGCAGGACGAAAACGTCTTGAGCTCCTCCCCTTGAATCGCTCCAAACGACGCAAGGCGGTCCGCCACTTTATTCTGTTCTCGGTAAATCACCCGGAATGATAACCTCCAATTCCTTGAAATCCACCATTTAGCCTTCTCGATATAGTTTCGTAGAGGACCTCGGCCACCCGACTCCTGCTGAATCCAATGAACAATGTTTTTGGCATCCGACTGTACTTCCAAGTCTCGAACTCCCATCTGCCATGCTCATTCTAGACACTCGACAATAGCCTCTGCTTCCACAATGGATGGATATCTGAAGGCCGATTTGCAAGTGATACCTTCAATCCATTCACCTTTATTATTTCTCACCACACCGCCAAAACCAGCGCGGTTGCTTCCTATCTTGACACTTCCATCTGATTTTTTTTTCAATTTTTCCAACTCATTCATGGTCATTGGTAAAAAAAGAACAAATGAATAGAGGTTATTAAGTCAACATAAAAATCACTCTACAACCTCCATGGGAAGTGCTTTTAGGTGAAGCTTTTTATTAACTCTAGCTTTAGTCAATTCATAATACTTCACAATACTTCTAATTTTTTTTTTAATGTTCTTGTTGTTAGACCTGTCAAAACGGCCAACTTGGCCTATACAAGCCAGCCCATCACGAGCTAGCAAATATACGGTGGGGCAACGAGTGGGCTATTCTTATCCCAACCTAATGATCACTTTAAATTCCCCCTTTTGATGTACAACGGTCTAAAATTGGATCATTGTATGGAAACATGAGAAATTCAAAGTGGTTGCTAGTCTAGCAACCACTTTGAAGCACCTAGAGGACGACTGAAAGCCACGTGCTTGCTAAGGCACCCGTGTGCTTTCCTCATGTGATTTTTCTTTTATTTTTTTCTTTTTCTTTTTCTTTTTTTTTACCCAAAAATCAATTATTGTAGTAGAACATAATTTTTCGATTTTGCCCACTCATTCTTGAAGATTTGGTAAAAAAATTTTTTAAAAAATCAAATGGAGATTACTAAGTAACATAAAAGTCACTCAAAAATCTCCACATGGGTGCTTTTAGAGTTTTAGGTGGTTTTTTTTCTTCACGATACGTTTATTTGTTTGTTGTTTTTTATTTTTATTTTTATTTTTTTTTGGTTGTATTTCTTATTGTTAGAGCTGTCAAAATGGTCAATTTAGCCCATACAAGAGCTCGTCACAGGCTAACAAATATATGACGTAGGGTGACAGAGTATTTCCAACAATAATCTATTTCCGAGCAAGGAAAGGATTATGAGACAAATGGCATGCTTCTTGTACCATATGCCAATTCAAATATTTAACATGTTGAATTTTACATAAGAAAGGACATTGATTTCATAGTTTGTACTTAATAAAGAATGGTGATGATGCAACGAAAGTTAATGGAAACCATGTTTAACATCACATTGCTATAGCCACCGCAATAGAGTTTTTATAGCTTTTAATCCTATGCGGAAGAGAGAGAACATTGGAGAGAAAAGATAAATGTTATTGCAAAAGAGGTGATTTTTGTCTCCTAATGTGGGCCTCACCAAATGATTAAAAAAATAGTGCGCTTTAAGCGCACTAGCAGCGCCCATTGGTGGCCACCCTAATTTAATGCTTTTTCTTTATTCTTTATTCTTTTTTTTTTTACGTTCCTCATCTTCCCTACTTGGCTCCTAAAAACTTGTGCAAAAACTATGAGCATCCTCAACAATGAGGTTTTTAGATCAGTTTTTTAGGGGCCAACTAGGAGAGAAAAGAGGGAAAGAGAAGAAAGAAAAAAGATGAAAAAATTAAAATAAAAAAGATGTGAGTGAGGAAAAAAAAAGCTACTCCCTCCGTCCCATTTTGGTTGTCTGGTTCGTTTAACGAGGCTTGATTGAAGTTATTTTTAATCCAATTTTTCATAATATTAAGTTTAGTATTAATATATAAAATTTATATATTTAGAAACTACATCAAAAGTACTATTAAACACAAAAAATTAAATTTAAAAATAATAAAAAATTACTAAAGAAAATAAGTAATAAAGAAAGAGTTGGTTTGACCAATGAATAGTAAATAGGACAGGTAAAATGAGACAGAGGGAGTACTATAATGCACCCGGCTGGGCGCTATGTTTCCTTCCACGCGAGATTCTTTTGGTTGCTATTCATTTTGGTGGGGCCCATGATCAGAGACCAAAAAAAAAAAAAAAAAACAAAACTTCCTTGCACGAATTTCTCACTTTCTCTCTCTCTTCACTCTCTCACCGCCACATCACTCAAATTTCCATATAAAACCATACTAAAATCTACTGATGTGGAAGGCCTAAACCTATTGAGAATGCTCTAAAGAATAGAACCTGACTTTTGAATTTTTTTTCAACTCATTATTGGCCATTTGTAACTAAAAAATAATCAAATGGAGGTTATTATAAGTCAACATAAAAATCATTGACAAACCTCTACATGAGGTGCTTTTAGGTGGAGTTCTTTTTTTCTTTTTTAATTATTAAATCTATATTTAGCCATTTAATTTCATAGTACTTTTGATTTTTTTTTTTTGATGTTCTTGTTGTTAAAGCTTTCAAAACGGGCCAACTTGGACGGCACAGACTAACTTATCATGGCTAACAAATATACAAGCGAGGCAACAAGTGGACTATTATTGGCCCAACCTAAAACCCACTTTTAGTATGACAGCCTAGCGCCCATTTTGAATTTCTCATGTTGCCATACGACACGATAAAAAAAATTAGATCATTGTATGTAAACAAGAATCTCTCAAAAAAAAAAAAAAAGAGAAATTCAAAGTGGTTGCTAGGCTAGCAACCACTCTAAAGCACCTAGGGAGCAAGTCAAAGTTGTGCATGGGTAGGTGGTTTGCGTGCTTTCCACGTGTGAATTTTCATTTTTTTTTACCCAAAAATCGATTGTTGCAATAAAACTTGATTTAAAAACCACTCAAATACTTCCAGATGGACTTATTATTATTATTATTATTATTATTATTATTATTATTATTATTATTATTATTATTATTATTATTATTATTATGTTATTAATTAACTTTGGATTTAGCCAATTCATTACATTCACAATGCTTCAGAATTTTTGTTTTTTCTTATTGTTAGAGTTGTTTAAACGGGGCAACTTGGCCCATACAGACATCCTGAGCTAGCAAATATACGGGTGAGATAAGGCAATTTATATCGTAGCATTGTATGCCTTAAATCAAAGCGACGTTGTTTGATGTTTAAGCTTTAACAGACTTCGTAGCTTCCTGTTTCTCATATTTCAACACAAATTTTAATTTATTCTAGGTACAGAATCCTTACCCTTAAGGTACAAAATAGCGTAACATGATGTACAAAAACGCATAACACGTACGAGATACATACACATGTTTTCTATTTTACTTATTTTCAGATATGATTTTTGTAATTAATTTATATCCTATAGGCACATAATTTCATAATACACGACATAAATTTGTAAAATAAGACACACAATATATTTTATGTTATACAACTACTAATCAATTTCGCGTACAGAATCCTTACGCTTAAAGTACAAAATTGCATAACATGATGTACAGAAACACATAACACGGGATACATACACATGTTTTCTATTTTACTTATCCTTAGGTCTGATTTGTGTAAATACTTTATGTCTTATAAGCACATAATTTCATAACACAAGACATAAATTCGTAAAATTAGACACAAAATATGTTTGTGTTATATAACTACTAATCAATTTTAGGTATGTAGAAAATCCTTATGTTTAAGATACAAAATTATATAACATGACGTACAGAAACGCATAACACGAGATACATACACATGCTTTACAGTAAAAATTAAAAAAAAAATTAAAAAAAACCTTTGTAACACGAACTGAATAACAAACGATCGTCAATAAAATTAAAGTTCAAAACGACGTCGCATAGGACCAGGGTCCACAATGCACTATGGACCCTGGTCCACGGTATAACGATTTGTGAGGCAAC
>CM008342.1:52661009-52672342 GCA_002525835.2 Ipomoea batatas | reverse complement strand
AAATTAGCTTGTAATTAAGTATGATTTGGTGTTGGATTGAAGGAGGATATGGAACTATGGAAGAGATGCTGGAGATGATAACATGGTCTCAGCTTGGTATTCATGACAAACCAGTAAGACCTTCTGCTAGTTACCTAGCTACTTTAATTTCTCATTATATTTTAATTTATTCTGATAAAATTTACTTGTTCAATTTGTGTGTAAATTGAAGTATGTGTTTTATTTCAACTAAAAATTTAATATATGATTGAAGTATGTGTTTTGTGTATCTATTTATAATTTTGTATATTTTATGTTCTACATATATATGATTTGAAATGATATGATATGATAGGATAGGATATATGATATCTCTTTGGCAATTATAAGGATATAGGGCCTAGCTAGGTAGAGAGATTGTGGTGGAAAATTAAATCTAGAAAATCTTATTCTTTTTTTTTTTTAATAAAAAAGCTTTTCAAACCTGCTATAACAAGTAAACATTATATTAGATTTTTGTGATTGCTAAAGAATGGAAATAAAATGTTCCAAATGTAGATGGTTCAATCTGCATAAATAATTTTCAAATACTTTTTCTAAAAAAAATTTTCAAATACTTATTTTTTTTTTTGAAAGGAATTTTCAAATACTTCATTCTACTGCTAAGTGAATAATCACTTATACCAAATGTCAAGGAATTATTCAAATACTTCATTCCACGTTAAGAGAGTAGCTTTCTTTTTTTTGCTAAAAGAGAGTAGCTTTCTATTATGTGACATTATATATATATATTTTTTTGAAAACTATGTGACATTATATATAAGACTTCTTTATTAAAAAAGATAGAGAGAGGGGAAAATTTTTAATCGATTAGCAATAATAAAATTTACATAATAATAATACATATAACAAATAATTAAATTAAAAACAATAATAACCCAGTATTAAATGATTTTTGTAACAAAATGTAGCATTATTGTTAATCTTTTCCCAATTATAGTCCAAACCTTATGTCTATTTGTACATAACATACTGAGAGAACTCTCAACTTTGATTTTTTAATTTTGGAAGTTTTTATGTTGCATTTGGAAGAAAAAGAAGGTGGTGTGACAGATAAAAGAGAAAATTCATGTTTATTTTACAAAATATTACAACCTATGCATGCAAGTGGGAGGCACGTGATGTGCCCATCGAATGCATGAAAGACACTTCTACTAGGCGCGGCGCTTCATTATTATTTTTTGAATACTGCTAACTCTATTACAACGCAGTATCTGTTCATAACTACTTTCTCAACCAATTGAAGCACAAGAGTTAATATTGCTCCCACTGAGACTCGAACCCACCACCTCCCTTATAAAGGGAAGGGTTTGATGCCACTGGACTACAAGGTCCTTGGCCACTCTCCCTTATTATTAATTTAAAAAAAAAAAAAAGATCTTAAATCATTAAAGATATGGCCAATATTCTCATTAGAGTCACATGATCTCCCAGTCTTCGTGGATCATATCTTGGCTAGTGGCTACACACCAATTCAAATCCAAAATTATTTTTCTTAACAATAATGCAATACCTGTTTTTTGTGGGAACAAAATCTTTCTAAGATGGATGATATCTTCACTAATTTTAACACCATATTAGTTACACAATAATGTATTAATTAATATATACTTATATACATAAAATGCCTATGTCTTTTGTTTTCATTGCTTAACTATATATTATTTGGGGAAGAGCAAACAGATCCCTCAAATTAGGTGTAAGTTGTAAATAAAAATGTATTAAAGCTTAATCAAATTCCAATATTCAACTTGTGATGTTGACTTTTAACGAATCATGAGGCTTTTGTCACTTTTTTTTTTTCCTCTTTTATTTGTTTAAATTTTGTAATTTTGTTAATTAATTAAAAGTCTTAGCAAGTCCTTTTTGATACTCTAAACGAATAACGATGCAAACGGCTAAGTTGATATTAACAATTCATTTCACTTAATTTTTTTTATTTTTTTTGGAATAATTCATTTCACTTAATTAAGTAACATAAATTCAATTTTTATTGACAACTACAGTACATAAAATGCATACACACATATATATATATATCTATACATTCTTTTAGTTACTTTTTTTTTTTTTTTTATTCTACTAATATGATAATACTTTAATTCATATAGAGAAGAAGTAGAGTACGGTTTTTATTCTTTTCTTTTTCTTCCACTAATAAAATCTCAACATGTAATTTAAACTTTATAATCTAGTGAAATAAGTGTATAACTTTTTTTTTCTTTTTTTTTCTTTTTTTTTTTTTTGTAAACGGTCACATGCTCAAATCTTCATGCATGTATGCAATAATAATAATAATAATAATAATAATAATAATAATAATAATAATAATAATAATAATAATAATAAATTTCCTTTGTTATTGTATTTAGGGCTGTTAACGAACCGAACATAAACGAACGGAGGCTGTTCGTGTTCGTTTGTTAAGGATTTTAGGGTGTTCGTGTTCGTGTTCGTTTGTTAAGGTTTTTAAAAATCCTGTTCGTGTTCGTTTGTTAAGCGTTCGTTAGTGTTCGTTAACGTTCGCGAACACGTTCGTTAACGTTAACGAACATGTTCACGAACGTGTTCGCAAACGTTAACAAACACGTTCACAAACATGTGCATTTACGTTCATGAACACGTTCGTGAACATTTAATAACCAAACACCTGCACATGTTCATGAACACAATTTGTTCGTGAACAATAAATAATCTACGTTCATGAACAATTTATATGTTGGCAAACATGCTTGCGAACATTATTAAACAAACATTAAACGACCTTTTTCGCGAACATTACTAAACGAACATAAACGAGCTTGTTCACGAACACTACTAAATGAACACAAATGAGCTTGTTCGCGAACACTTAGCAAACGAGCTTACCACTGTTCAGACTCTGTTCATTTATTAATCGAGCTCTAAATTTGTTTGTTAATGTTCGTTTACCTTAACAAACGAACATAAACGAACGCTTACCGAGCTCAAATACGAGTAGTTTGTCGAAAGCTCTGTTCGCTAACACCCCTAATTGTATTGAGTCGGAATCTATCTCCCAAAATCTAAATTTTTTAAAGCACAACAAGAAATGGCTAAATGTAATAATTATAATAAATTTGTAATTAATATCAACCTACAGAAGCCCAAAGAATCAACAATTACCTCCACTAAGACTCGAACCCACTCCCCTCTATGTAGAAGTGTAAACCGGGTGTCACTAGACCACAAGGTCATTAGTTACCTTTAATTTATTTACATGCTCATAATCTCCTAATATAGACACTTAATTTGTTAATTGCAAAAATATAATTTGAACGTTATTTTAGATCAGAGTTCACAATACAAAATAGACCTTGAGTCATGGTATAATTTGTAGCATATGTTATGCTCATAATTTGTCGTGTTCTATAATACAAAAGAGTAAGTAAAATTGAAGCATGTGTTCCATCTCACCTAAAAGTCTAAGCTGATAGTTGGATTACACATTTATGTTTATATATGATATGCTTAACAAGCAAAATTTGTAGATCAGAGTTCAGAATACAAAATAGACATTGAGTCATGGTATAATTTGTAGCATATGTTATGTTCATAATTTGTCGTGTTCTATAATACAAAAGAGTAAGTAAAATTGAAGCATGTGTTCCATCTAAGCTGATAGCTAGATTACACATTTATGTTTATATATGATATATGCTTAACAAGCAAAATTTAAATTATTTGAATTAAACCATGAATCTCGAAAAGGATTTTATATAGTTAATTTTAAGAATGATCCATTGACTATTGATATTTATCAATTTTGTCATTATATTTGACTTTCAATTGGACCATAAATGGTTCCTTGACTATTGATCTTTACCAATTTTCGTTCTCGGCTTTCAATTTGATCATAAATGTTTCATTGACTATTGATTTTGTTTTAAATTTGGTCATTCAGTTAAATATCAATTTAGAAAACATTAAATTTAAGAATAATAATGTAAAAAATTGGCTTATTGAGATGAACAAATTAAGTTCGTAAATTTGATACATTGAGTTCATCATTAGTCGAATGCGAAGAACTAAAATTTTTACATTATTATCCTTAAATTTAATGTTTATTAAATTGATATTTAACTAGAAAATCAAATTTGGAACAAAATCAATAGTCAAAGGACCATTTATGATTAAAATGAAAATTGGTAAATGTCAATAGTCAATGGGCTATATATGATACAATTGAAAATCGGAGAAAATCGATAAATGTCAATA
The DNA here is from genome assembly GCA_002525835.2 of Ipomoea batatas. NCBI lineage: Eukaryota > Viridiplantae > Streptophyta > Magnoliopsida > Solanales > Convolvulaceae > Ipomoea > Ipomoea batatas. Next base: position 52,668,067 of record CM008342.1, on the reverse strand, counting down.
GTTAAGGGGTCATTCCTAGAATTAACTCGGATTTCATATTAGGGATGAATTTCATTGAAATTCAAGTAAAATATTTCAAAGTTATAGTATATATGAGTTATAATTTGATTCAAATATTGAACGAAATACCATCGGTTATTCCTCAATAATGTGAATTTGGTAAATAGACGTACGTTTCTTATGAAATATTTTCCTTAAACAGGTTGGACTTCTAAACATCGACGGATATTATGATTGCTTACTGGGATTATTCGACAAGGGTGTAGAAGAAGGTTTTATTAAGCCATCAGCAAGAAACATTGTGATATCAGCAACCAATGCTGGAGAACTCCTACACAAGATGGAGGTAATAACTTAATCACAACTTCATGGTTTTACGCAATATTAGGGTGTCTTTGGTTCAAACATGAAAATGGGAATCAGAACGAGAATCGAATAATTGATACTTAGAATGGGTTTTTGTGAAAGTATTTTGCATGTTCAGTAGTAAATGGAATTTGACATTGATATTTGGTTATGTATGACCCTATAATCGGTATAAAGGTTTTAAAAATACAAAACAAAAAATCAATGCAATTTATCTTAAGAGTGGTGATGAAGTGATCGAGTAGGCAATGCAATGAGAAAGTCAATGAAGTGAGGAGAGACGAGTGATGAGGTGACGAAATAATGAGACGATAAAATAAGGAGGGATAATGTTGAATTAATGGAATGATGCCTTATTATTTAAATTAGATAGTGAGTTTTGTAATTATAAGGTAATCAAATCATATACCTATGCCTTTCAAAAAAAAAAAATCATATACCTATGTTTTAAAAGTTGTTGACCAAACCATATATATGACTTTCATTCTCATTCATTATGTCTAACCCCATGAACCAAACACACCCTTAGTGAATAATCATCCGCCACAAGCCAAGTCCTGAAAACTTTAGCAAATTATACTATGGATTATAGTCCACATTGTATAATAGACTACTGATAAATGTTCATTTTAAGTAGTATACTTATCAGTAAATTAAAATTAAATCTTAAAAAAGTGAACATTGAATTCAAAATAAACTTCATTCATAACATATGGTATAATGATTGTGAAACTCCCAACATGAGATCAAGGGGGTCGATTTTCTATATAAAATAATCTTGAGTAGAGTGTTTTATTAGTTCATATGTATAGAGAGTGCATGGTATATCTATTTATTTAAGGGTGTTATGATACTTCATTGTTAATTGTAGAGTCAATAATTTTCCAAACTAAAAACTGATAAGATTTGGTGGAGCCTACTGCTGCAGACACTTACCTAAGGTGTGGAAAGTTTGGTAAAAGTTGGATCAATCAACCGAACTAAAGAATTTTGGTTAATTATTTTTTAACTAAAATAGTTTAATTTGATTAATGGTGAAAGGTTTTATAAAATTTCAGTTAATGGTTAATGGACTTAATTCTATTTGAAAATATTGATTGACTATTATAGTATTATTTATACTTACACCTTTTAAATTTGTGCTTGTATAAGCGTTGTTATTATTGTATTGTTTTTGTATATTATTATTATTATTATTATTATTATTATTATGGTAAAAATTTGTGTGAGACCGTCTCACCGTGGGTCGGGTCGGGTCAATGTTAAAATGTGATACTTATATGCTCAAATGTAATACTAATCAGGAATAAAATTTTTGTTAGTTGGTAAATGTAATACTTTTAAGGGAAATGTAATACTTTTACATTTCGATTTAAAAGTATTACATTTTTTCTCAAAAGTATTATATTTTTCCTTATAAGGAGAACATTACTTATTATGGAAAATGTAATACTTTTGATAGAAAATATAATACTTTTAGATCAAAATGCAAAATTATTACTATACATTTTTCTTCAAAAGTATTAAATTTTTCCTTATAAGTGACAAAATTTTTATTTCTAATTAGTACTCCCTCTGTCCCATTTTACCTGTCCTATTTATTATTCATTGGTCAAACCAACTCTTCGTTTTTTGCTTATTTTATTTAGTAATTATTTATTATTTTTAAATTTAATTTTTTGTGTTTAATAGTACTTTTAATGTAGCTTCTAAATGTATAAATTTTATATATTAATACTAAACTTAATAATATGAAAAATTAAATTAAAAATCACTTCAGTCAAGCCTTGTTAAACGAACCAGACAACCATTTTGGGACGGAGGTAGTATTACATTTGAGCATAAGTATGACATTTGCGCATATAAGTATGACATTTGCATGTTGATTCAATCCGACCCGACCTGTCGCACGAATGTTAATTAGTAATGTTAATGTTTATTTATAATTTTAAGGATTTAAAACTTTAGCTAAAAAAAATGTCGGTTAATCGGTTAACTGAAGAAAATGTCGGTTCGATTAATTCGGTAATAAAAGCTTTAAAATTTTTGATTAATTCAGTTCGGTTAATTGAATGCACACCCCTACACTTACCACATTTCTATGTTGTGCAATGCAGGAGTATGAACCATTTCAGGATCAAGTAGCATCATCAGGGAGCTGGAATGCAGATAGTCCTGGAAGTACAGAATGTAGCTAATGGCTAGCTAGCTTCATGTGTTTTTTAATTTTATTTTTGCACTGTGTATGAAATTCTTCTTGATTCACAACAACATTAAAATGCAGTTGAAAGGGACACAAACACACACACACACACACAAAGAAGTACTTCATTCTCTGAAGGGAAAACTTTACTATTCTCATCATAAACAATTCCAAAGCCGAAGAAAGAATAAAACGCGATGCAATCTAGCATGGTTTGGAACTGTATTATAGCATCGGTTTCTCATGTATCAATGAAGTTTGGGGAAGCAACAAGTTAAAGAACAAAAGAGCAAATGAAGATGAGAGGAAACAGATAATTGCATTTCATACAAATTGAAGCATATGCTCCATCTCACATTTATGTTTATATATTATATGCTCACACGCCCCCCTCACGTGTGCGGGCCGATTGACTTGGCTCCAAACAACACGCGGACCCATGACTTTTTGCATGGTTGTCATACTAAATTGAAACATGTACTCCATCTCAACTAAAAGACTAAGCTCATAGTTGGACTGCACATTTATGTTTATATATTATATGCTCACAATACACATCCAAGTGGTATAAGAAAACTGAATATATTGTACAAATATGTCATGACAGAAGGGGGGTACAATCAATATGATCGATGGAAAAACCACGCTAATAACAACCCTGATAAATTTATGACTTAGCGTCTTGGTTCTAAAATTGGATACGCCAAAAAGCATGGTAAATGGTATATGAACTCACAAATGAAACTTAGCCTGCCTAGCTAGCATGTGTTGATCCCATCCTTGCAATCTTTGGTTAAGTTGTAAAACGTCTCCACCTTTGTCTTGGCTCTGTAAAGAACCTCGGTGTCTACTTCAACCCTCATGTATCCATCGAATTCAACGGGGCGTCCACCGTTCAGCTGGGTTGTTTCGTTGTACCATTCGCTCGTATTGCTCCACAAGTACTGGTAATCATCGAGCAAGTGAAGATTGTAGTGAGGTCTCAATTTATCGAAGTAATTATAGAACGGTTCGTTTGTGGCGATATACAGATTCCTTCCAGGGACAACCATTTTTTGAATCTTTTCGACGAGGGCATCTGGCGATGTATCAGCATCCAAATGGGGCCATAACTCCTTATTCTCGGCTTTCTGTCCTCGAACAACATGAGCAGCGTCAAAGTCCCAATCCATACTCCCGCTAATTGCAGTAACTATGTTCATCAATCGTTTAGATTTCCACAACGCGTGCCACGGTCTATGGATGTACTTTGCCGAGGGGCCTTCACAGACTCTATACCAATAGTTTTCAGGCTCGGGGGCATCAAATTGTCTCCATATTATTGTGCTCTTGTCTTTCCTGAGCTGCATTGGTGTGACTTTATAGCCAGCAACCTTTCTTACGGGGATTTTCTTCTTGTGCGTCTTGTCCCATTTCCCCCAATCCGTAAGGAAATCTACTTGATCAACAATCGACGCCTCTTCTTTCAAGTGCTCAAAATCGAAGTAGAACCTGAAGTCTTTCCCTTCCTCGTCCTTGTGACTCTGAGTGTAAGTAGACGCTAAACAGATGCTCAGATCCATCACAAATGTCCGGTTCAAGTACTGAGCCTCACCCAGAGCGCACAGAAAGCTCCAGAGAAATTGATTCATTCCTTTACAACGATCACCGCCACGAGAATAGTACAAGTATTTCCCATTTCTAAAAGCTAAATCCGATGCTAGCACGGGGATCGTATCATTGATCTCCTCATCCCGAACTGACGGAGCGATTTTCGCTTTCGGGCCAGGTCTAGCGGTATTATTAGCTTGAACCCTCGGAGGACGAGCATTTGCCCCCGAATGCCATCGCCCAGCATAAGTCACTTTATAACTACAATTGCTGGAATATCCAATCCTAAACCTCCGGAAATCCCTATACTTCCTCCACGACTTCTCTCTCTTGTTCCTATACCTCCAGGCAACATCACATTCATCGGGGCGAGATCCATTAACTGGAGTCTGGTAATCCAAGAACACAATGGACTTAAACCTCTTGAAATTAAACCTCTCAATGGTGAACATGACTCTAGGATCCGAGCAATTAATCGCATCCCCATCTGCACAGTTCAATTTTAAAGTCGCATTCGGGAGCTTCCCTTCGGATTTCTCAATTGTATCCTCTGTGATTGGCACAACGGTAAACGCAGGGGACACAGCAGGGGAACTGGCAGTGTCAATGAGATCCTCACCGGTTTTCAGGACAGAATTGTCGGTCTTAAATGTGGCATTTCCGACCTCGGTGAAAACCATAGTCAGGGCTCTAGCAGATTCCCAGGGATCAGGGGGTTGGTATGTAACCGCAATCATAGTTAAGATAAGCACAGAGAACACAAACACTGAGAAACACACATTGCTTATCTGCTTTATTATGTTTTGCCCAATTGGATCAGTTATTGAATTCTGTTCTCTCATTGCAGCAAAACCCTAATCCCTAACCACAGTTCAAATCCAAACCATTCACAACACAGATAACACAAACTTTCCAAATTCAAGATTTTGAAGCTAAAGGGTTCACTCACCTCTGATCTGTTTACTCCATAGACAGCTTTAATCAATGAAAAACTGGATCTTGAAGTTTGACAATGCCTCAAACTTCAAGGGCGAGCTAGCTTTAATCTTCTTTTGATTTGAAGGAAACACTGGATCTTGTAGTTGCGAGTGTGAATAATGACTGAATCTAAATTCAAGAATTCTGTTTATGCACTCTCTCTCCAACAGTTTTTGGAAGAAGAATTGGGTTTTGAAGAAAGCTTGGATCTTGAAAATGGTTTCCAGAATTTGGGTACTATAGCGGTAAAGGACTGTATGACTGTATGTATGCATCATGCATTGATTAGATTTGAAGGAAGCTATAGAATATGGAGGAAAATAGAGACAGATCTGGGAATGTTCTGGTTTAATTTCGGAATTTATGAGAGTTTTGGGGGCTAATTATCAATTTGTGTTTTGCTTCAGTTGGTACTGTGTAGTTATCAATAGGTAGTGTGTATCAATTGTGAGTTGGTGTATACACTTCAATCAGCGTCACAAAGTGGAATCCCACCGACATCGTTAAACTGCAGTTGGTTTTGTAGTCACCGAACCAAAGAAACATGAATATGTTGACGTCGAGGTTATGCCTTGCTTTCTTTTCTCAATGATTTTTGTCTCACTGTAATTTTTTTTCTTCTTAATTTTGTTATCTTTAGTTCTAAACTTTCAAATTGACTACCATACTGTTTCAACTTTCAAATTGTTATCATCCGTGATCTAAATTTACCACATATGATCCTTCAACTTTCAAAATTTAACGATCTTTGGTCCTCCATAAGCGGTAAACTTAGACCACATATGGTAACAATTTGAAAATCGAAAGACCACCGTGATCAATTTAAAAGTTTAAGACTAAACGTGGTTAAATCACTATTCTCGAAAGATCCCATATGACAATAACTCTGTTTGTTTTTGTTTTGTTTTTTAGTTAATGTCATTTGTAGTTATCCGTGTATAGTGTTTTTTCCACATTTAATCATAGTTAACCAACAGTGATCCTTCAACTTTTAATTTTTTACCAATCGTGGTCCTTTAACTTTCAAATTTTTACCAGTTGTGATCCTACGGAAGAACGAAAACTTGTTAAAATTTAATAATTGAAGGACCACAGGTAATTAACTTGAAAGTTTAGGACAAAATGTGACAAAATAACTATACTCAGAAGACTCCAGATGATATTTGTTGGTTTTATGACTTTTGGGTAGTCAAAGGCAGGCCAACACTACCTATTAGAATAGCGAGAATATAGGAAATATGTAGGAAAAATATATGGAGAGAATATAGGTATTGTATTGCTCAGAATTGCTTCCCCTTTCTCCATGTATGGAGGGTCCATTTATACATATTTTGGGCCTAGAGCCCTACAAGGAATAAGAATCCTGGACCACCTCATATTGGGAGTCCCTGTTACATTATAACTAATAAGCCCTAATCTTGTTAATATTACAAGTGCTAAGTCTAATCCTTATCGAACTCTTCTGTAGCTTTGTGTTGAGGGTCCTTCTTGGGCTTTCTTGATCCAATTGCTTTCTTGGGCCGGTCCATGTAGTCCAAGCCTAGTGTATTATCCATCATCCAGTCCCCCACTTTCTTGAGACTTTGTGGATACGAAGTCTCTAGAAAGTATACTTGCTCTCTTGGCCGGTTCATGTAGTCCAAGCCTAGTGTATTATCCATCATCCAGTTCCCCTTTCTTGAGACTTTGTGGATACTGATACTGTAAAATACGGGCACCAAGTAAACCGGAAAATACGATCTTATATATCAAGGATCAAAACCCGGTTACAAATCAAGAAGTGCTCAAAGGGCTCGGCGGGTCGGCAGTGGGCTTTCCTACTATCCGAGCTCTCTTTAAGTCTTAGTCTAGAAATGGCCAAAAGATCCTCTCTCTCCTCATAAATGCGCTATTTATAAGGGAGAAAAGTGCGGTTGCCGGT
>CM008342.1:52620587-52647756 GCA_002525835.2 Ipomoea batatas | reverse complement strand
ATTATATAAATACTAAGTGTACAATTCACTATTGTTGTTATTTCAAAAAAAAAAAAAAAAAATTCACTATTGTTGCCTTTGCTACTATTATTATTACTAGTATTATTATTAGTATTACCCTCTTTCAACTCTCTCATCCCCAAAATCTCCCCCTCTAATCTTCTTACAATATTAGTAAGTTTTATGGTTTAACTCATCTCTTTTTGACATTGGTATTAGATGGTGATGGTGTTAAGTTAGATTGATAGCAATTTGGTGGAATTGCCTTTTTTTTTTTGCTTTAATTTTTATATATTGCAGAAGAGAGGTCCAAACGCGGAAAAACAAACAAACAAAAAGGAATAAATATTTTTGTTTTATTAGTAAATTCCAGCGAGAATATGAACTGAACGGCGGAGCAGGCAACAAGCGAATTTGTTTTGAAAATTAAAAATTTAAAAAAAAAAAACAAACAAACAAACAAACATTACTCGGTTTGATTCAGTTTTTTACTGAATCATTTGGTTCGATCGGTTCAATTTTTTACCGAACCTTTCGGTATATAGGAATCCATTACAGTTCGGTTGTTCGGTATATTACCGAACCGAACTAGTTTGATTTGATTCTATTCGATTCGGTATGGTTCAATCCGATTCAGAAAAATCAATCTGAATTGCCCACCCTTAATACTAACTAAGTGGTCACATTATTGCCTTATTAATTGCATTGTGGCTTGTATGGTTTTACAATTCTAATGACTAAAATAAATTTTATACATAATATACAAATTTTTTTGTATTCCGTTTTTTGTTTTCTTTTCACATTAACATTTCTTTATTATGTTATTGATTATGATCTACAGAGTTTAACATTACACAAAGTCTTAAATGACTAAACAGTATAGTTATATGTATCTGTTAAGGCAAAAAGTGATGATAAATAGAAATCTTGCTAGTCTTCCCATTCCGGCCTTGAAGACAAATAACCCTATCTATAAATATGTAGGCCTATTTTGATAAAATCATACACACTTTCAGCCTTCAACTTTCTTTGCTTGAAATTTAGGCAAATGGGTAGCCAATTCCTAATCCTTCTCTTGCTACTTGTAATAGAGTGTCTCCTCTTTTTAATTTCCTCTGTTTCCTTATCTGCATATGCTTTGTGCCAAAATGATCAACGTCTTGCCCTACTCCATTTCAAACAATCCTTTATTATAGATACCAATCCACTAGATTATTGTTCCGTAATTTCTCTGGATTCCTATGAAGGTGTCCAGAATTCCTATCCAAAAACCATTTCTTGGAATAGTAGCATTGATTGCTGCTTGTGGGATGGAGTTACGTGTGATGAGTCCACGGGCCAAGTGGTTGAGCTTGATCTCAGTTGTAGCCAACTTCTCGGAACAATTGATTCCAATAGCACTCTCTTCCAACTCTCTCATCTACAAAAGTTAAACCTTGCAGGGAATCGATTCGATGGGTCATTCATTTCACATAAATTTGGTGACTTTTCTTATCTCACACATCTCAACCTTTCAAGCTCAAGATTGTCAGGTCGAATTCCTTCAAAAATCTTACATCTTCCCAACTTAATTTCTCTTGATCTAGGTGACACTCGTTACTACTCTTCTCTTTTAGAAATTGGAAATCATGATTTCATGTTTCTCCTTCAAAATGCAACACAATTAAGGGAACTAGTTCTCGATGGAATACCCATCCATTCATCTATACCACCTAATGTCTCTTCTTGGATAACAACCTTGAGCCTTTCTTACACAGAACTACAAGGAAGTTTGCCCTCAAACATCTTTCACCTTCCAAATTTGCAAAAACTTTTTTTGCAAGACAACCAAAATCTCTCAATTCACTTTCCAACCACCAGATGGAATAGTAGTTTGTCTCTCTCTTATTTGGATCTCAGCAGTACTAGATGTCCTCCAAGCATTATTGAATCTCTTAGGAATCTTAGCAGAGTCAAGTATTTGGGTTTAGCAAATTGTGGATTAAGTGGTAAAGTTTCAGAGGCTATTTTAGATCTTGAGCAACTCACAACATTAGACCTTTCTCATAACAGTTTGGAAGGTGGCTTTCCTGATTTGTTTATAAAGCTCTGGAGGTTGAAAAGGTTACTTCTTTCTCATAATAGCTTCACTGCCCAATTTCCGTCCTCCATCACCAACATTACTCAACTGGAGGCTTTACAACTCTCAAACAATTCACTCTATGGAACAGTACCCTCTTGGCTTTTTAATCATTCTACTCTATACTTACTTGACCTCAATTCCAATCAACTCCAAGGATCCATTCCAACATCACTTTCAAAACAAAAGAATCTGATCTTCCTTGACCTTTCATCCAACAATTTCAGCGGTACTGTAGAGCTCAACATGTTCTCAAACCTCAAAAGAATAGTGGTTCTAAGTCTATCTGACAACCGCTTATCACTAGTCTCCAATCCCAAAATCAATTCTACAAGTTGGTCTGAAAATCTCATTATCTTGATGTTAGTCTCGTGCAATTTGACGAATTTGAGTTTTATAAGAGATTCAAAGTCCCTTGAGTATCTAGATCTTTCCAACAATAAAATACAAGGAAGAATTCCAGAATGGGCTTGGTCAAACTGGCAGCACACATTGAACTATCTTAATCTATCCCACAACTACCTCACCAGTGTGGAAGGAATTCAACTTCATTCAATTGATATTATTGATCTCCAATTCAACTTGCTAGAAGGGCCACTTCCTATTCCATCATCTCCCTTTTTAAGATATTATTATGCATCACATAACAAACTCAGTGGTGAGGTGCCCTTCACTGTATGCAATTTAAGCAATGTTCGAATTCTAGACTTGGCCAACAACAATTTAAGTGGTGAGTTTCCTTCCACTGTATGCAATTTAAGCTATGTTGGAATTCTAGACTTGGCCAACAACAATTTAAGTGGTGAGTTGCCTTCCACTGTATGCAATTTAAGCAATGTTCAAATTCTAGACTTGGCCAACAACAGTTTAAGTGGTGCAATCCCGCAATGTCTTGGAAACTCTAGCGAGTTTTTGGAGGTACTGGACCTGCATAACAATGAATTTCGTGGTTCCATTCCTTCAACTTTTTCCACATCAAATCAATTGCATACTCTTAATTTGAGAAGAAATAAGTTGGAAGGAAGAATTCCACGATCTTTGGCCAATTGTATTAATTTGGTAGTTCTTGATCTTGGAGAAAACAACTTGAGCTATATATTCCCTGAGTGGTTGTTAACACTCCCAAAATTACAAGTACTTAGTCTGAGATCTAACCACTTCCATGGCATCATAAGCAGTTCAACAACTAAACACTTGTCTTCTCAACTAAAGATCATTGATCTCTCTCACAACGAGTTTACTGGGAATTTACCAGTTTGGTTGTTCAAGCGCTTTACTGCTATGAAAAACACTGATGAAGCTAAAAAGCCACCAGCTTATTTTGGGGATCAAGGAAACTATTACACAGACTCTTTAGTGTTGGTGTGGAAAGGAAACCAGCTTAATTTTGAAAAAATATTGACCGTGTACACCACCATTGATCTCTCAAGTAACAAATTTGAAGGGAAAATTCCTGGGGCCATAGGACAACTTCTTTTCCTCCGAGGTTTGAATTTATCGCACAACATGTTGTGTGGTAGTATCCCCCGTTCTTTTGGAAAACTATCCGTGTTGGAATCATTAGACCTTTCCTCAAATCAGCTTGTTGGGGAAATTCCAAAGGGGTTGGGGCCTCTTACATTTCTCAGTGTTTTCAAACTCTCTCATAATCATCTTACAGGATGCATACCCAAGGGGAATCAATTCAATACATTTGAAAAGAGTTCTTACGAAGGGAATGATGGCCTACGTGGATATCCGATGACAAAAGATTGTGGGAATGGTGTCTCATCTCAACCACCTACCCTAGAAGTGCTCCATCAAGAAGACAATGTGAGCATTTTATATGGGTTCACTTGGAAAGTTGTGTTGTTGGGCTATGGTTGTGGCACTGTTTTTGGAGTGGTATTGGGGAGTCTCATGCTTTTAACTCGAAAGCCCTTTTGGATTACTAGAATTGTTGAAGAAGAAGGATACAAAATTATGAGGAAAGGAAATAGAAAGAGGTCAAAGACACCAAAGAGTGGAAGAAGAAGAAACTAGGTATGGTAATTACTAAATGTTTTGGTTATGATCCTTTTTTTTTTACTACTGATTTTGAGTTTATGTTTTCAGGGCTTTAACTCTGCTTTGATACAAAGGACGGAGTGCATTTCAAATTCAACACTAGTAGATAAGTGATATGTTCATATCATGACTATTAGATTATGTTTTAGCTTTACTTCACTTCAAATCGCAATAAATGTTACCTATAAATAGTAGAATGTTTTGAAAAATAGCTAATTTTTTTAATGAAATTTGATTTGCAATTACTTAATAACATGTTCAATAAGTTGCTACATATATTATATTGTGAACTTGTAATTGGAAACTAAAGGACTACATTTTAAATAGTTGCTAGTCACTGATAAAGGCTAATTATAATACTAGAATAAGAAATGACAAATAAAAACATATTCTTAAAAATAGTTGCTAGTCACTGATAAAGGCTAATTATAATACTAGAACAAGAAATGACAAATAAAAACATATTCTTAAAAATAGTTGCTAGTCACTGATAAAGGTTAATGGTTATAAGAGTAGTTCAGTTAGTGCACGCAAATTCTATCATAAACCATGATCTATCATAAACATTGTAAACGGTCTAATTCATATTATGTATGTACATTGTAAATATTTTTATTTTAAAATAGTATGTAACTTACTTTTTTTTTAAATAATACGGAGTAATTCTATATTATAATTCACAGTTAAAAGGAAAGGTCAAATTGACCTTTGAACTGGTTATGCCTTCTCATCATCATGAATTTACTTTAGATGATCCGAATTCTTTGAGTGATTTATGCAATAAGGTATATAGAATAGCTAGCCGTCTTCAAGAGAATATTGTGGTTCAAACGTCTCGTGGTATTATGGCAACATTACTTATGACTTGCATCTTGAGAGTGAGGAGATCGTACGTTTCTTAAATATGGAGACCATCAATACTTCTCTTTTTCAGTTCTTTATAAGGTAATAAGTTCTTTATTACTATTTGTTCATAATACTTTAAATTTATTTATCATCATAATTTTTAGTAATATATATACAATTGATTGTGTGCTGGTAAATAGAGAGGTCTTTACAAAGATTTTGGTTTGGGATAAAAAATCACGTATGACTTCTTAGATCCACATTGTATTCAACCAAAAATGAATAGCAAAGATGAGAGGATAACGTATATAAATGACACCGTACGAAATGGACAGAAAAATACGTAATTAGCTCCATATGTTCTCAAGTAAGTATTAATTACGGTTTAAATAAAAGTACCTATATATAATATACTTCTATTATATATTATATTCACTTACAACTAATAAATTACTTATTTGTAGTGGGCTGTTGATGGCGGTTTGTCCTCTATTACATGAGATTTATTTGTTTGATTCAATTGGTCAAGGACCACGTGCATGTGGACATTAAACAGATAATGAAAACGTATGTAAATTTATAAATAATTAATAGTTATTATTAATATAGTGATGCCAAGTATTTACATATATTTTATGTCTTATATTAATAGGTGTCTTACCGCAACAAGCATTTTGAAGGGAAAGAAACAAAGTCATTCACCAAAATAGATTACATGTTCGGTAAGTACGTAGTTCATACACTTTGTAAAACAAACTTATTGTTTTTTATTTATAAAATTTATTAACTTTATTGTAATTCACATGTAGTGTGTTAAACAAAGAGGTAATACCGAATGTGGCTATTATGTAATGAAATTCATGTTCAAAATTGTTTACAACAACATATACAAAGGAATGGATAAGGCAAATAATTTTTTTTTAATCTTTCTCCTTTTAATTTTTAAAAATACTAGCTTATTTATTATTTATCTATTTTGAACAAAAGATTGATGAAATTAGAGACAAATGATCTAATATAATTAAGTTCCTTATTGATGAATTGGTTACTAAAATGCTTCCTTATTAGTTTCAAATTAGTGTATGTTTATTACATTGATGTTTATTAATTAGTTTGATAATAAATTGTGTTATTTATTAGTTTTAAATTAGTTTATGTTTATTATATTGATGTTTATTAGTTTGATGAATTGTGTTATTAGTTTGATGAATTGATATTTATTCGTTTTTTATGGTTATTAGCTTGAAGTTTTTATAGTTTGATGAATTAATGTTTATTAGTTTGATGGATTATATTGTGTTATTAGTTTGATGGTTATTAGCTTGATGTTTATTAGTTCATTTTGACTGTAAAATTGCTGCACAGGTTATGAAAGTTGATGTGATCGGAAGTGTAAATTGTAAAACTGCACAGGTTTTGGTTGAAATTGTAAAATAAATTTAATTATATATATATATATAAACACGACGTCTGTTCTTAGCCAAGAACCGACGTTGTGGCTTATATATGGGTGATCGATGCGATGAATTTTGGCACTAAAATAATAGTCAAGGAGCCAAAATTTGTACTAAAACAATAGTTGTGGGACCAAAATTGGTAGAAATTAAATATGTGGACCAAAATTGTTATTTTGCTAATAATTGTGGGACCAAAATTAACATTTGCTCCTATTTTAAAGAAAATGATACATGTACTCCCATGGAGTAAAACTCCCGTCATGTTTCATGATTTGATTTATAGAAGATAAAGAAAATAATAGAAGTTGTGGTCCACCAATTTTTTTTTGATGCATCAGAATATGACACCTTCGCTGGGAGTAAGAAATGGAGTATAAAATGGGAGTATGTGCAGTATTACTCTATTTTTAATTAGATTAACTCTATTAATTCTAAACCATTAGAATAACGATTAGAATAAACAATTAGAGAACCATTAGAATGCCCAATTCGAAAACCATTAGGAAACAATTAGAAACAATTAGTAAATAAACAACAGGGCTTTGCAAGAAAAAAAAACTAAACTTTTATTCCTACGCAGTACGATGAGAATACTAGAACGATTATCTAAACTTAATATGTAAAAAACATTATCAGGCTTACCTCCTTATCGTGAAACACACATTCGTGGCACTTTATATTGTCGCTAACATTGCGGTCTGGCATTAAGTGCGTTCGCACACACCTGAGTTTTATGGCACTGGATCGAGGTTCGCATCGGTGTAAGCTCGTTTGCCAGAATGAACAAAGGTGCCATACATTAACAAATGCTTGAATTCTACTGTTTGTTTATATGTATACTTTGCGTTTGAGTTATGGTTGTATTATAATGCTACGAACAATTTATATATATTTAGAACTGCTAATGGTAACGATTCGGAAACCAAAGGGTATAACGAATAATGAATGTGATCGCAAACCAACAATTGTCTATTTTGAAATCTGATCAAATTACAATGTAAATCATTAAATAAACCAAACCCTTAAACCAAAAGACGTCTACATGTATCGGCAACTCTTCATATAACCTAATCTAAACGACATCGTTTATCCATACTTGTTGGTTGGGTAGAAACTTTTCAGCCACGATTTTGCTTTATTATAGTTAAGATAAGATATAATTATTCCTTCTTTCTTTTACTTTTCACATTAACATTCCCACATTAACTGAAAAGTCACGTTATTCCTATATTGATTGTGGCATGTGAATTGAAATTTAACAACCCACATAAGTTGACTCCTTATTTTCAATCAATATAATTATTCAATCTTTCTTTTAGCTTTTCAAATTACTGTACCATTTCCACATTGACCCAGAAGTCTTGCTATATTGATAATGCCATGTGAATTGAAATTTAACAACCTCCGTCACTAAGGGGTCGTTTACTTCATTTTTCTGTTTTTCCGTTTCCAATTTTCCATTTCTCCAGTTTTCCATTTTTCATTCTCCATTCCTCCAGTTTTCCATTTCTCCAGTTTTCCAATTTTCCTTTTCCTTTTTCATTTCTTAATTTTAATACATAGTTTGATTACAAAACAAAATACTCAAAACTTTATTAAATACAATCATCCCTCTTCTCTAAAAAAAAAAATACAATCATCCCATATAACATTTGTATATTTATACAACAAAGATAATAATAATAATAATAATAATAATAATAATAATAATATGGAGCAATACAAGTTACGTAAATTGTTTTAGTACATAATAATAATAATTAATAATAATAGTAATTAAAGGAAAAATAATAATAATTAATAATAATAATAATAATAATAATAATAATAATAAGCAATAAAAGTGATGCAAATGGTTTTAGTACATAATAATAAAATTTAATAATAATAATATTAATAATAAGTAATAAGTAATAATAGTAATTAAAGGGAAAATGGTGAACATAATAATAAAAAATAATTTTGAATTTGAAAAGAACAAAATGGAAAGGGAAAACTGTAAGCATAAAATAAGGCTGCAGGAAAGCGGAGGCAGGCAAAGTGAAGGAAAGAGGAGGTTGGCTCACACGGACACGATTCGAACCCAGGACCAAAGAGGCGAAGACACTGTTCACGCGTGTTACTTCCGTTTCTCCATTTGGAGAGAGTGGATTTTTGTCTCTCCAAATTTGTATTAGAATTGGAAGAATGGAGTGGAGAATGCAATTGGAAAAATGAATTTAGTAAACAACTTCTCCAATTTTCCTTTTTCCATTTCTTCAATTCTCCATTTTTTTGGAAAATCCTCCATTTTTCCAAGTTGCTAAACGACTCCTAAAATTTCCCATTTCACTGTATGCTACCAGTGGGCCTGGAAGGTAATCTGATCACATGGCTAAGAGCAATGTATATTTCAAGAGAATATGGTGAATTCATATATCCTTTCTATTTTTTGTGAAAGAACGTGTGAGAATTGGTAGGGAATGATGGTCCATCCATTTACTTACCCATCATTATATGTTCCATTTGGTTCCGGCCAACCAAGATCTTGTCATCTTTGTGCCTTTTTATTATCTTTCCCCACACCCACAACACATGGGATTGATAGCTACTTCTCCCTTTGTTGGAAGATTGCATTTTCTACTACTCGGCCTCTCTTGTTGCTCTAGCCTCTAATTTTCAACCATTTTAATTATTATCTTTATGCATATTTATAATCAAATGCAATTGAAAGAAACCACGAGGTGTTCCGACCCATTCTCCATCAATCAATCATTCTATCTTATGGTCTGAAGCTGTTCCAAGTGAAATTATCACTTATGAGAATTGAACCCGAGTTATTCCTAGGATCATCATATCCCTACAAAGAAGTTCCTTTATTTGTCACTTGAACTACCCTTTAGGTTACTTCTAATCAATATAATTATTCACTCTTTCTTTCACTTTTTTCATATTAACATTTCTACGCTTATCCAGATTCACACTATTGTCATATTGATTGTGGCATGTGAATTAAAGTTTAACAATTAGCTCCATGCTAAAATTCCCAAGCCCACATAAATTGACTTGGTATTTTAAATCAATATAATTATGTATTCTTTCTTTTACCTTTTTCACATTATCATTTCCGCATTGACTGAGAAGTCACACTATTACCATATTGATTGTGACATGTGAATTTAAGTTTAACAACTTCTGTGACTAAAATTTTTATACACGCATAAATTTTTACATGTATTCTGATTTTCTGTTTTCTTTTCACATTAACGTACATTTCTTTATTACCTTATTAATCATGATCTACAGAATTTAACACTACTCAAAGTCTTAAATGACTAAAATTTCCAAGTCAACGAAAAGACTTGATGCACCTATGGTGATCTACTTTCAGTTAGGATATGTTTGGCAAACCTAGCTGAAAAGGTAGCTGTAAGCTAAAAAATAGCTGAAAATTAAAAAAATAGCTGAAAACTAAAAAGCTATAATTTCGAAACTGAAATCTGAATAGTTGTTAAGCTAACTGTTATGCTTAAAAGTGTTTGGTAAAATTAACTTTTTGATAAGCTGATAAATGTAAAAAAAAAACTAAAAATGACATCTTCATACAATTTAAATAGTTTTAAATTTAAATAGGTTTGTTTATATATTAAAATATAAAATAGTGAAATCAATATATTTTAATAAAATATAAAGTAAGAACATATATTTGAAAACATATAAAGTAAAATAAAATATTTATAATTCATAAGATTAGTTCATACAAAAATGTATTTTCAAAAAAGTTCATACAAAAATGTCAAATTGAAATTACAACCAAACATATTGAAGAGAAAAAGTCAAAAAGGTTTAGCCAAAAAGGTTTTAATTGGGAAGGGTAAATGATGTCATTTCTTTAAAATAATAAGGTTAAAAATGGAAGAAAAAAAAAAAAAAAGTTAGGAAGCTACTAGCTTATTTTGAAACGCGTTCAAAAATAAGCTCTTATTTTAAGCTACTAGCTTATTTTAAGAACATTACCAAACAGAGCTTATAGCTTATTAGTAGCTTAAAATAAGCTATAAGCTCCTAAATAAGCTCTGCCAAACAGAGCCTTAACCATATAATTTTCTTTTTCATGATATGACATTTTTAATTTCTATTCCTTTTAAATATTGAATATTGTAAGAATAACTCATGTTAGAGATAATTGTGAGGCAAAGAAAAATTGCGGCAAACATCAAAACTGCAAAGTAGAGAACACGTCAAAAAGAAATCAAATAAAAATTATAAGAGAGATACTAGTGAGATATGAACTGAACGGCGGAGTAGGCAGCAAGGGAATTGGATTTACTTTATTATTATTATTATTATCACTATTTTTAAAAATTTTAAAAACAAACAAAAAAAAAAACAAACAAACAAACAGTACTCGATTTGATTCAGTTTTTTACTGAATCATTCGGTTCGGTTCAATTTTTTACCGAACCGTTCAGTATACAGAAATCCATTACAGTTCGATTGTTCGGTATATTACCGAACCGAATTAGTTTGATTTGATTCGATTCAGTATGATTCAATTCGGTTCAGAAAAACCAAACCGAATTGCCCACCCTTAATACTAGCTAAGTGGTCACATTATTGCCTTATTAATTGCATTGTGGCTTGTATGGTTTTACAATTCTAATGACTACAATAAATTTTATACATATATAAATTTTTTCTTGTATTCCATTTTTTGTTTTCTTTTCACATTAACATTTCTTTATTACGTTATTGATTATGATCTGATCTACAGAATTTAACACTACACAAAGTTTTAAATGACTAAAAAGTATAGTTATAATATATAATTATAACTCTTAAGGAAAAACGTGTGATGATAAATAGAAATCTTGCTAGTATTCCCATTCTTGAAGAATGAAGACAAATAACCCTATCTATAAATATCTAGGCCAATTTTGATAAAATCGATCATATGCACTTTCTGCCTTTCAACTTTGTTTGCTTGAAATTTAGGCAAATGGGTAGCCAACTTGTTTTGCTACTTGTAATACAATGTCTCCTCTTTTTAATTTCCTTTGTTTCCTTATCTACATCTGCATTGTGCCAAAATGATCAACAGCTTGCGCTACTCCATTTCAAACAATCTTTTAATATAGATCCCAGTCCACTAGATTATTATTGTGTCTTGGTTCCCTATATCCTGAAATCCTATGAAGGGGTCCAGAATTCCTATCCAAAAACCATTTCTTGGAATAGTAGCATCGATTGTTGCTTGTGGGATGGAGTTACATGTGACGAGTCCACAGGCCACGTGATTGAGCTTGATCTCAGTTGTAGTCGACTCATCGGAAAAATTGATTCCAACAACACTCTATACCACCTCTCTCATCTACAAAAGCTAAACCTTGCTTGGAATCGATTCCATGGGTCATTCATTTCACACAAATTTGGAGACTTTTCTTATTTGACACATCTCAACCTTTCAACTTCAGGATTTTCAGGTCAAATTCCTTCCAAAATCTTACAACTTCCTAGCTTAATTTCTCTTGATCTAGGTGACAATTTGTTCGATTCTCGTTTAGAAATTGAAAATCATGATTTCATGTTTCTCCTTCAAAATGCAACACAGTTAAGGGAAATAGTTCTGGATGGAATACCCATCTATTCAAATATACCACCTAATGTCTCTTATTCCATAACAACTTTGAGCCTTTCTTACACATAACTACAAGGAAGTTTGCCTTCAAACATCTTTCACCTCCCAAATTTGCAAAAACTTTTATTACAAGACAACGAAAATCTCTCAATTCACTTTCCAAGCACCATATGGAACAGTAGTTTGTCTCTCTCTTATTTGAATCTTGGATATACTGGATGTCGTCCAAGTATTATTAAATCTCTTATGAATCTTAGCAGAGTCGAGTTTTTGGGATTAGCAAACTGTGGATTAAGTGGTAAAGTTTCAGAAACTATTTTAGATCTTGAACAACTCACAACATTAGACCTTTCTGATAACAGTTTGGAAGGTGGCTTTGCTGATTTGTTTATAAAGCTCTGGAGGTTGAAAAGGTTATTTCTTTCTGATAATAGCATCACTGCCCAATTTCCATCCTCCATCACCAACATTACTCAACTGGAGGCTTTAGAACTCTCAAACAATTCACTCTATGGAACAGTGCCCTCTTGGCTTTTTAATCATTCGACTCTATACTTCCTTGACCTCAGTTCCAATCAACTCCAAGGACCCATTCCAACATCACTTTCAAAACAAAAGAATCTGATCTTGCTTGACCTTTCATCCAACAATTTCAGCGGTACTGTAGAGCTCAACATGTTCTCAAATCTCAAGAGAATAATGGTTCTAGATCTATCTAACAATCGCTTATCACTAGTCTCCAATCCCAAAATCAATTCTACAAGTTGGCTTGAAAACCTCCTTTCCTTGAGTTTATCCTCATGCAATTTGACAAATTTGAATTTTTTAAGAGATTCAAAGTTCATTGACTCTCTAGATCTTTCCAACAATAAAATACAAGGAAGAATTCCAGAATGGGCTTGGTCAAACTGGCAGGACACATTGCAGGATCTTAATCTATCCCACAACTACCTCACCAGTGTGGAAGGAATTCAACTTCTTCATTCAATTGATACTATTGATCTCCAATTCAACTTGCTAGAAGGGCCACTTCCTATTCCATCATCTCCCTTTTTAAGATATTATTTTGCATCACAAAACAAACTCAGTGGTGAGGTGCCCTTCACTGTGTGCAATTTAAGCCAAGTTCAAATTCTAGACTTGGCCAACAACAATTTAAGTGGTGCAATCCCGCAATGTCTTGGAAATTCTAGCGAGTTTTTGGAGGTATTGGATCTGCATAACAATGAATTTCGTGGTTCTATTCCTTCAACTTTTTTCACTTCAAATCAGTTACATACTCTTAATTTGAGAGGAAATAAGTTGGAAGGAAGAATTCCACAATCCTTGGCCAACTGTATTAATTTGGTAGTTCTTGATCTTGGAGAAAACAACTTGAGCTCTATATTCCCTGAGTGGCTCTTAACACTCCCAAAATTACAAGTACTTAGTCTGAGATCTAACCACTTCCATGGCACCATAACCGCTTCACCAACCAAGCACTTGTCTTCTCAACTAAAGATCATTGATCTCTCTCACAACGAGTTTACTGGGAATTTGCCGGTTAGGTTGTTTAAGAGCTTTATTGCTATGAAAAATACCGATGAAGCTAGAAAGTCACCAAGTTATTTTGGGGATCAAAGAAACTACTATGAAGACTCTTTAGTCTTGGTGTGGAAAGGAAGTGAGCTTAATTTTGAAAAGATCTTGACTGTGTACACCACCATTGACCTCTCAAGTAACAAATTTGAAGGGAAAATTCCTGGGGCCATAGGACAACTTCTTTCCCTCCGAGGTTTGAATTTATCGCACAACATGTTGTGTGGTAGTATCCCCCGTTCTTTTGGAAAACTATCTGTTTTGGAATCATTAGACCTTTCCTCAAATCAGCTTGTTGGGGAAATCCCAAAGGAGTTGGCACCTCTTACATTTCTCAGTGTTTTCAAACTCTCTCATAATCATCTTACAGGATGCATACCCAAGGGGAATCAATTCAATACATTTGAAAAGAGTTCTTACGAAGGGAATGATGGTCTACATGGATATCCAATGACAAAACACTGTGGGAATGGTGTCTCATCTCAACCACCTACCCTAGAAGTGCTCCATCAAGAAGACAACGTGAGAATTCTAGATGGGTTCACCTGGAAAGTTGTGTTGTTGGGCTATGGTTGTGGCATTGTTTTTGGAATGGTAATGGGCAGTCTCATGCTTATAACTCAAAAGCCATACTGGGTTACTAGAATTGTTGAAGAAGAAGGATACAGAATTTTGAGTAAAGGGAAGAGAAATAGGTCAAAGATACCAAGGAG
Source organism: Ipomoea batatas (assembly GCA_002525835.2). Lineage (NCBI taxonomy): Eukaryota > Viridiplantae > Streptophyta > Magnoliopsida > Solanales > Convolvulaceae > Ipomoea > Ipomoea batatas. Next base: position 52,633,380 of record CM008342.1, on the reverse strand, counting down.
TGGAAGAAGAAGATAGGTATGGTAATTAATTAATTATTTTGGTTATGATCCTCTTTTTTTTTTTTTTAACAACTGATTTTGTGTCAATGTTTTCAGGGATTTAACTCTACTTTAATTTTATGGAAAGGACGGACTACACGTCAAATTCAACACTAATAGATAAGATAGTTTAAATAAATTTCACTCTTTGATCTATTCATGTAATGATCTAGTGGATTAGTTATGTTTTAGCTCCTTCACTTCAATTTGCAATAATAAATGTTATCTCTCAATAGTAAAATGTTTTGAAAAAATAGCTACTTTTTTTTAATGCAATTTGATTTTCAATTACTTAATAACATGTTCAATAAGTTGCTACTAATAATGATTATATTGTAGACTTGTAATTTAAAATTGAAGGACTACATGTTCAATAGTTGCTAATCACTTATTAAAGTTAATCGTTACAGGAGTAGTTTAGTTAGTGCACACAAATTATATCATGGACCATTATATACCATAAACATGGTAAACCTTTGTTCAGATTCTGTACATATTGTTACTTCATAGAATGTAATCCAGATATATTTCCACATCGGTAACAATAATTAGGAGCACTGATCGAATACGGTAACAAACTTCCGCTCCTGCAAAAGTGAAGTAAATGGATCTCGTGATTCTCCATAACGAAAATTACATTGAGAAATGAGCGTTGAGAAATTTTCCATATTTATGAAGGAGAATAGAGAATTCAGAAAATATGTGCGGAAATACGTATCACATAAGTTGTATAATGTTGACATAACACACATGTCAATACATTGTTTTATGAATAATGCAACGGCGTAAGATCAGCATATTAAGTTTGATGCTATTCTTTTTTCCTTGAGTCACACAAAGCATCCCATGAAAGTTACTACGGTATGAGAATTGTTTTAGACGAAAAAAGTAGCATTTTTCATAGGTGGAAAATTTAGTTGTGACAAATAGTTAATTTCATAATTAAAAATTTGAAATGTGTTCCATCATTTATTTATTTATTCTAACTTCTTCATAACAAATATTCTAGTCAATGCAAATACTTAAAACTAATATATGAAAGTTCAATTAGCCAAGCACTTTGTGCTCAAATGGCATGTAGTGGCCTCCCTCAAATGAAAGATCATGAGTTCGAGCCTCAGTGGAGGAGATATCGAAATTGACTCTTTGTGCTTCAACAGGTTGAAAAAAGTATAGGTGAATAGATACTACAATGTAATAGGGTCAGTTGTATTAAAAAAAAATGAAAGTTCAATTAATATGATAGTTGGACTTAGTAATTAATGAGGACAAAATTTGTGTTTGATGCTATTTTCCTTTTGGAAGTCAATGCTGTCAAGCTATAGAGAATTGGTCTTGCACTACAAATAAATAGACCTAAAATATAATTTCGATGAGTATTATATAAGTTGTATGATGTTGACATCACACACAAGCCAATACATTGTTTTATGAATAAAGCGAGCAACGGTGTAAAATCAACGTATCAAGTTTGATGTTTCTCTTTACTTTACTTGAGACATGCAATAGCATCCCATAAAAATTACTACGTACTAAATAATTTTAACTATTTAAGGTGCTATTATTGTATTAGAGATTTTTAAGAGGGAAAAAGCAGCATTTTTAAAAGATGGAAATTTTAGTTGTGACAAATAATTAATTTCATAATAAAGAAAATGAAATGTGCTCCATCATTTATTTATTTATTCTACCTTCTTTGTAACCAATATTCTAGTCAATGCAAATACTTAAAACTAATGTATCAAAGTTCAATTAATATGATAGTTGGATTTAGTAATTAATGAGGAGAAAATTAGTGGAAGAAATTTGTGTTTGATGCTACTTTCCTTTTTGGAAGTCCAGATATATATAGAATTGGTCTTGCACAACAAATAAATAGATATAACATATTATTTCATGGCATTTTTCAAAGTTGGAATTGGAAAATTTAGTTGTGAAAAATAATTAATTTTATAATAAAAAAATGAAATGTGTTCCATCATTTATTTTATTATTTATTTATTCTAACTTCGATCTCCCCTAACGAATATTCAAGTCAATTGCAAAGTCTTATATCTTATAGATATACCAATATCCATTCAGTTCACTAGTATATCTTATCACTAGATATGCGTGGCTCAGTATTTATTATTGATACTTTGATTCAATAGATTATTTTTAACAGGAAGTAATGAGTGGAAGAAATTTGTCCGCTAATACTATCTTCTTTGTGCATATATGCATCATTTCTTTTCTTCTTCTTCTTCTTCTTTTTTAATTATTGGGGAAATAAAATGTGGGGAAATAAAAACAAAAAACAAAGAAAAAAAAAAGCAAAAGAAAAAAAAAACAAACGAAAAACATTTTTCCAAACCTATATTTATAGTTTATAGATCATGATATAAGGACTTTAGGTAACTTTTGATTTTTAATAATCATATTTTTCAACCGATTTGTATTAGTAAAGTCTTAGATCAATTAAACCGGTTAAAACCGAAAAAATAACGAAAGAAAAATATGAAGGGACAAAAATGTCCATACTAAAAATAAGAAAAGTTATGAAAAGGACTAAAAATGTTTTTAAAAAAATAATACTCTGATGTTAAATGAAAAAAACAATAGTCTGGGACTAAATTTAGAATTGTCACTAAAGACAGGGGACCTCTGGTGGAATTAACTCTATATATAATCTTAAGGCAAAAAAAAATGTGATCATAAATAGAAATCTTGCTAGTCTTCCCATTCCTTGAAGACTAATAAACCTATCTATAAATATCGTCTAAGCCTATTTTGATAAAAATGTTATCGAATAGTAATTAAATAAAATATATATTATGCAATGAGTAAGTTAAAAAAAATATTTTGCAATGAGAAAGTTAAGAATAATAAATAGTTTACGGAATATTTCGTTATTAAAGTTTGTACATAAAAAATTGTCGTTACTGCATATGTTATAAATATGTATATTGTAAAATCAACCTGTAGTAAAATTAAAAGGATATTTTAATGTTGTTATAATAAACATATTATGTGAATAAAATCAAATTGAAAAATAGAGACATGAAGCGTAATTAAAAAGATATTCCAGCATTACTATCATGAAACTAGTGTATAGAAAATGAAACTATAAAACAAGAGTTCATGCAACGGTAAATCTCAATCGAGTCTTTCGCATATGGTCTTTCTAGTGCAATTTACCTTTTTTGTGGTTTCCGAATTATTACATACACAGAAATGGAGTTTACCTTGTGCATACCCTTGAATAATACAGTTTTTATATCGTGGACCGCGGTCCACAATGCATTGTGGACCGCGATCCCCAAAACGACGTCGTTTTGATTAATGAAATAGACGGATGAATTCGCGCCACTCAGTTTCTTTTCATATATACTGCAGTTTCTTTTCATATATACTGCACTTTCTTTTCAACATAACTGCAGTTTCCTTTCAACACAACTGCAGTTACTTTTGGATATAACTATAGTTTCATTCGATAATATACAACTGTAGTTATATCAAAAAGTAACTGCAGTTGTGTTGAAAGGAAACTGCAGTTGTGTTGAAAAGAAACTGCAGTATATATGAAAAGAAAGTGAGTGGCGCGAATTCATCCGTCTATTTCATTAATCAAAACGACGTCGTTTTGGGACCGCGGTCCACAATGCATTGTGGACCACGGTCCACGATATAATTTGCGTGAATAATAGCCCCGTCATCTAAAAAGCCAAAATCCTAATAGTAAAATACTTATAATTTTAAGCAAAATAATTAAATAAGATTTAATAATGTTTTAATATGGTCAGATCATTTTAATTTGCTTAAGGCCTTTTAATCGCCTTCCCTGTCTCATTCAAGACTAGTTTTGTAGTGTTCAATTAAGCTTCCGGGGAAAATGACTGCATTAATTCCACTGATGATTACACTTCAACCAATGTTTTGTAGTATGCTTAGGTAGGGGAAGGGAAAATACTACACTCTTTCTTACTGCCGTCAACTAAACGTTTTATAGACTTTAAACAAATTAAATGACTTAATTAATTTGGAGGTTTTGTTGGCATTACAAGACTACACAAATTCGACGAGTCAAACACGGAGTGTTTGATTAATACATCTCTATAAATTATATCATCTACTAGGATCCATCTTGTATTGTAAAATAAATTTTATTGTGGATTGTGATCCACATAGACCATAGTCAAAGCGACATTGTTTTAAGTTTTTCTGTTAATAATTAATGGTAGATGACAAATTCCGTTATGGTCCATGTAGTAACCTCTATCATTACTCAATTTTATTTTATACACACTTGTTTCATTACAGCACCACTACGTACAATATAATTCTAATTCAACTACAATTTCATTTGACAATATACACTCAATATGTGAGACATGCTTAGATCCGCAAGAACACCTTAACAAGCAAGCTAGGGGACAGTCCGATTCACAAAGGTCGGTTCCCCATCTGGAGCACACAAGGAGTCTGACTGGCACCTTTGCTTGGCAAATTATATTTTCAGTGCCACCAGCTTGGACTTAGCTCGCCACCTGGAGAGCTTCAATACGGCAACTCCCATGGGCCTGGGTGCTGACCCCGCGCTCAATCTTCTTTTAGAATTACATAATCCTTCCAGTGAGCTCTACATAGAATTATCAACCAGACTCCTGCTGTCATGGTTATAAGGCTCTCTGGTTGGATGGTTGCACGTGTTTCTTTTCTTTTTTCGGTATGCCGCTCCGCAAGCAAGGAGTGCACTGGAAATATATTCCAATACTGGAAAATAATATATATTCCAATGCTTCCAAGCACTAGAAATCAAAATTAGAATGATACTGAAGCCCATTAGTTTCATAGAAACATGAAACTAAGGAAAATATTGAAAATTGTAAGAAAAGCTCAAGTTAGAGATAGTTGTGAGGCAATGAACATTTGCGGCAAACATCAAAACTACGAAGTAGAGAACATGCCATAAAAAATCAAATAAGAAATTTAAGAGAAATACCAACAAGAATATGAGCTTAATGGCAGAGCAGGCAGTAAGTGACTTGGATTTACTTCTTTAATAATAATAATAATAATAATATTATTATTATTATTATTATTATTATTATTATTTAAAAAACAAATAAACGATACTCGATTCTATTCAGTTTTTTACCGAACCATTCGATTCGCTTCAATTTTTTACCAAATCGTTTGGTTTACAGGAATCCATTACCATTGTTTGGTATATTATCAAACCAAACTAGTTTGATTCAATTCGATACCGTTCAGTTCGGTTCAGAAAAACCAAACTGAATAGCCCACCCTAACACTAACTAAGTGGTCACATTATTGCCTTATTAATTGCATTGCTGCTTGTATGGTTTTATAATTCTAATGACTAAAATAAATTTTATACATATATAAATTTTTACTTGTATTCCCTTTTTTTTTGTTTGTTTTCTTTTCACATTAACATTTCTTTATTACGTTATTGATTATGATCTACAGAATTAACACTACACAAAGTCTTAAATGACTAAACTTTCCAAGTCAATGAAAAGACTTGATGCAACTATGGTGATCTACATTCAGTTAACCATATATTTTTCTTATTTATGATATGACATTTTTAATTTCTATTCCCTTTTTAAACAAGTTAATTGCAAGTTTTAAAAGAAAATCTTTTTTTAATATGAGGAAAATGGCAGATTATGTACTGAGTTTCAAACCTAGATATATCATTGGACTATAAAGTCTTTTAACTCTATTATATGAATATAATATTAGTGATTACTTTTTGAAATTCTGAAAATCTTAGTTAAATTATGCTAAGATTACTAATTGTGTATACTTTTTCTTTTTTTTGAAATAAATTAATTGTGTATGGTATTATGGCAAAAATAAGAGAAGATGAAATAAAAAAGTATAGTTATAATATATATGTTTAACTCTTAAGGCAAAAACTGTGATGATAAATATAAATCTTGCTAGTCTTCCCATTCCTTGAAGACAAATAACCCTATCTATAAGACTATAAATATGTAGGCCTATTTTGATAAAATTATATACTCTTTCTGCCTTTCAACTTTCTTTGCTTGAAATTTAGGCAAATGGGTAGCCAACTTGTTTTGCTACTTGTAATACAATGTCTCCTCTTTTTAATTTCCTGTGTTTCCTTATCTACATCTGCATTGTGCCAAAATGATCAACAGCTTGCGCTACTCCATTTCAAACAATCCTTTAATATAGATCCAATAGATTATTGTTCCGAGGTTTCTGTGTTTTCCTACGAAGGTGTCCAGAATTCCTATCCAAAAGCCATTTCTTGGAATAGTAGCATCGATTGCTGCTTGTGGGATGGAGTTACGTGTGATGAGTCCACCGGCCAAGTGGTTGAGCTTGATCTCAGTTGTAGCCGACTTCTCGGAACAATTGATTCCAATAGCACTCTCTTCCACCTCTCTCATCTACAAAAGTTAAACCTTGCAGGGAATCGATTCAGTGGGTCATTCATTTCACATAAATTTGGGGACTTTTCTTATCTCACACATCTCAACCTTTCAATTTCAAGATTGTCAGGTCAAATTCCTTCAAAAATCTTACATCTTCCCAACTTAATTTCTCTTGATCTAGCAGGTCACTATTCCTACGATTTTAGTTTAGAAATTGAAAATCATGATTTCATGTTTCTCCTTCAAAATGCAACACAGTTAAGGGAAATAGTTCTGGATGAAATACCCATCTATTCAACTATACCACCTAATGTCTCTTATTCCATAACAACTTTGAGCCTTTCTTACACAGAACTACAAGGAAGTTTGCCCTCAAACATCTTTCACCTCCCAAATTTGCAAAAACTTTTTTTGGAAGGCAACAACAAGCTCTCAATTCACTTTCCAAGCACCAGATGGAATAGTAGTTTGTCTCTCTCTTATTTGGATCTCGGCGGTACTGGATGTCCTCCGAACATTATTGAATCTCTTATGAATCTTAGCAGAGTCAAGTTTTTGGGATTAGCAAACTGTGGATTAAGTGGTAAAATTTCAGAGAGTATTTTAGATCTTGAGCAACTCACAACATTAGACCTTTCTGATAACAGTTTGGAAGGTGGCTTTCCTGATTTGTTTATAAAGCTCTGGAGGTTGAAAAAGTTATTTCTTTCTAGTAATAGCTTCACTGCCCAATTTCCGTCCTCCATCACCAACATTACTCAACTGGAGGCTTTAGAACTCTCAAACAATTCACTCTATGGAACAATACCCTCTTGGCTTTTTAATCATTCTACTCTATACTTACTTGACCTCAGTTCCAATCAACTCCAAGGATCCATTCCAACATCACTTTCAAAACAAAAGAATCTGATCATCCTTGACCTTTTATCCAACAATTTCAGCGGTACTATAGAGCTCAACATGTTCTCAAATCTTAAGAGAATAATGGGTCTACGTCTATCTAACAACCGCTTATCACTAGTCTCCAAGGTTGCCAAAATCAATTCTACAAGTTGGCTTGAAAACCTAATTTCCTTGGGTTTATCCTCATGCAATCTGACGAATTTGAATTTTTTAAGAGATTCAAAGTCCCTTGGGTATCTAGATCTTTCCAACAATAAAATACAAGGAAGAATTCCACAATGGGCTTGGTCAAACTGGCAGGACTCATTGTGGCATCTTAATCTATCCCACAACTACCTCACTAGTGTTGAAGGAATTCAACTTCATTCTATTGATATTTTTGATCTCCAATTCAACTTGCTAGAAGGGCCACTTCCTATTCCATCATCTCCCTTTTTAAGATATTATTTTGCATCACAAAACAAACTCAGTGGTGAGGTGCCTTTCACTGTGTGCAATTTAAGCCAAGTTCAAATTCTAGACTTGGCCAACAACAATTTAAGTGGTGCAATCCCGCAATGTCTTGAAAATTCTAGCGAGTTTTTGGAGGTATTGGATCTGCATAACAATGAATTTCGTGGTTCTATTCCTTCAACTTTTTTCACTTCAAATCAGTTACATACTCTTAATTTGAGAGGAAATAAGTTGGAAGGAAGAATACCACAATCCTTGGCCAACTGTACTAATTTGATAGTTCTTGACCTTGGAGAAAACAACTTGAGCTCTATATTCCCTGAGTGGCTCTTAACACTCCCAAAATTACAAGTACTTAGTTTGAGATCTAACCACTTCCATGGCACCATAACCACTTCCCCAACCAAACACCTGTCTTCTCAACTAAAGATCATTGATCTCTCTCACAACGAGTTTACTGGGAATTTGCCGGTTAGGTTGTTCAAGAGCTTTATTGCTATGAAAAAAACCGATGAAGCTAGAAAGTCACCAAGTTATTTTGGGGATGAAAATGAGTACTACTACAAAGACTCTTTGGTGTTGGAGTGGAAGGGAAATGAATGTAATTTTTTAAAAATCTTGACTGTGTTCACGACCATTGATCTCTCAAGTAACAATTTTAAAGGGAGTATTCCTAGTGCCTTAGGGCAACTTCTTTCCCTCCGAAGTTTGAATTTATCACACAACATGTTGTGTGGTAGTATCCCCCGTTCTTTTGGAAAACTATCTGTGTTGGAATCATTAGACCTTTCCTCAAATCAGCTTGTTGGGGAAATTCCAAAGGAGTTAGCACCTCTTACATTTCTCAGTGTTTTCAAACTCTCTCATAATCATCTTACAGGATGCATACCAATGGGGAATCAATTCAATACATTTGAAAAGAGTTCTTATGAAGGGAATGATGGCCTACGTGGATATCCAATGACAAAAGATTGTGGGATGGTGTCTCATCTCAACCACCTACCCTAGAAGTGCTCCATCAAGAAGACAATGTGAGCATTTTATATGGGTTCACTTGGAAAGTTGTGTTGTTGGGCTATGGTTGTGGCACTGTTTTTGGAATGGTAATGGGGAGTCTCATGCTTTTAACTCGAAAGCCCTTTTGGATTACCAGAATTGTTGAAGAAGAAGGATACAAAATTATGAGGAAAGGAAATAGAAAGAGGTCAAAGACACCAAGGATTGGAAGAAGAAGAACCTAGGTATGGTAATTACTAAATGTTTTGGTTATGACCCTTTTTTTTACAACTGATTTTGGGTTTATGTTTTCAGGGCTTTAACTCTACTTTGATGCAAAGGACTGACAGCATTTCAAATTCAGCACTAATAAATAAGATAGTTGAAATAAATTTCACTCCCTGATCTGTTCATATAATGATTATTGGATTATGCTTTAGCTTTACTTTACTTCAAATCGCAATAAATGTTATTGTAAATAGTAAAATATTTTGAAAAATAGCTAATTTTTTAATGCAATAAGTAGAGTTAGTTGTATTCAAAAAAAATAAATAACATGTTCAATAAGTTGCTACATATATTATATATTGTGATATTGTAATTGAAAACTAAAGGACTACATTTTAAATAGTTGCTAGTCACTTATTAGAGGCTCCTACACCTGCATTTATTATTTAGAATATTTCACTATTTAGGTTTGACCCTTCTATTTTACTTGTTTTCATTATTTATGCCTGGGCCTTTTTTGAACTTGGATCCCATTCTTTTATTTATTTTTTTAATCTAGTTTAGGCATAAGTTTGTTTTATGGTCACTGTTGAGCCATCATTTGTAAAACATTTATTTTGTCTGATTGATAAATTTCTTATCCTCTATTTAAAACAAAAACAAAAAAAAAAACAAAAAACAAAAAAACAAAAAAACAAAACAAAACAAAACAAAAACAAAACCCTAAACGGCTGAACCCTACCATTAGTCACATCATCAAAAAAAAAATTCTTAATTTTATTTCCTACTAACATATCAATTTTAACGGAAGTAAAATAGAAGAATTACACCTTTTAAATTTAATTGTTCAATTGCAGTAATTCAAGAAGTTTCACACTGCTTTATTGTCAGAGGAGGAAAAAAACGGTTTCACTAAATAGCACCAAAAATTAGCTCAAAAGATGAACCTGCAAAATGGCCTCAACGAAAATATAATCTTTGGCAGATTTCTCAGACAAGATGCTCATATATCTTTCCAACTCTACACTGATGAATGTTTCGCAACTCCCCAACATACAAAACTGGGGTGGACACCTTTAGATTCTTAAGCCTCCAGAATATGTTGCCTCCATGAATGTCTAGACACACTTTTAAACTCAGTCATATACTAATCGGTTGATTGGCAAGCTTTGCTCTCTTCAGCTTTGCCTTTTTGCTTGCAATTTCTTGGAATGGATTTGGGCCACCAAAGTTGAGTTTGGAACTCCTTACCTTCTTCCTCTTACCCTGATCATAATGCTCATCCCTGCAGATAAATGGAAATTGTCTAAGCCATCACACAATTGCTCCAAAGAAAAATGTTTTCTCGGAGGGATTTCGTTCAGGGCAGGACCAATGACCCAACAGATTTAACTTAATAGATATAATCTGTTTGGATGGTTCCTACTCATGCTAATATCACAAGAATTAAGAGTTAAGACTTGTGAATATGGTCTTGAATAGTCATAGAATATTTGTTTATATGGCAAGAATGGAACTCACCATTCATCCCCAATGTAGCCAATTTTGACACACTCATTTCCTGATTCAGTAACGTCGTCCAAAGGAGAAATTTGTTTGCAATCCCAACTTACGACTGCATAAGATACGAAACAAATCAGTCCTATACTCCTATAGCTATGGTTAAATCAATTTGTGTACAGCTCCAACAAAGGTAATGGAGGTGGAGTAAGAACTTGAAAGTAATAACTGACCTGCTGTCTCCTCTAATCCTCTGGTGAGCATGTTCATCAGACCACTCTGCTTTAGATCTTTGAGACCAATAGTTTTTCCAACATCAAATTTATTCCCTAATGAGGTGGAGCTAGTAATTTTTGCAAGCTGCTTATCAGTCATCACTACAGTTTCAACATTCCCTACTCTCTCTTTAGGTACTTCATTAACCATTCTACATTGCAAGTGTCCAGTATCCAGTTGACCTTTTACACCTGAATTGGTAGTCAAAACCTTTGCTTGCTTAGAAGTAGGACCAAGGCTGCTTGGCAGGGCATGTTCCCCATTCAAGTACTCCAAACTCCTATTATTGATGTCTGAAATGCAATGTTTTCTAAGTTTTTGTTTTCTCTTCCTTCTCACATATAATGCAGTACCAAAGATGAGGGAACTAAGATGCATGCTGGTGATATGTGACTTGTAAGGCTTCTTTCTAACTTTCAGGTTGGTCTTCCCATTAGCTTTCAGTGGTATGGTCTTCCTTGTCCTCAAAGGGTCTGATAGTGTAACTAATATATCAGATCCAATCTCACTTGTAACATAACCAGCTGTCTCATTGCCATTTCCCTTGGAGAAACCGTGAATCTGAAACACAGTTCCACAACAAACAGATAAGGAAAACATTTTCTATATTTGTTTTAACATATAGAATTAAGCAAATGCGCATTCAAATACCTTAGTATCATCACAGCATTCTTGATTGGACTTTAATTGGCCTGCCTCTTTCAGTTTTTGCTCACTAAGTTCCAATACCTAATCATGATATTGAATGTCTCAGATATGTGAAAAAAGAAAATAAAAATTTTCAACCTCATCGAAGAAGAATTGAACATGGATGAAAGGGAAACTACCTTTCCAGAAATACTTTGTCCCTTGCTACACCTAGCTAAAGATTTTTTAAGTATACTGTCATCGTTTGGTTTGTGACTTGAGTTGTCACTTGAATCCTTTTCATTGATTGCATCCTCATTGCAGCTTAATGGCAGGACAATAGAGCCACTTGAATCTTTATCCACGGTACTATTCCACTTAGAAAGTACAGGCATTGGGGCATTTACATCTTTCATCCTAACATCTGTATCACAACCAATAGGCCTCGTCATTGCAGTTGGGACTCTGCAAATATTATGAGTTCCATCTGAGACATTACCCAATGTAGCAGTTAGAGGCGAACATATTCCAACAGTTATTGAAGCTTCCTTTGTTGAATCACATTTATGCTCTTTAATTCGTACACCATTTATTAAACTGCTGTCTTTATGTGCAACATCAGCATGCCTCTTAGGCAAAGTACTTTTCCTATCTCGAACATAGAAAAGCATGTACGCCTTTTGCTCCAAGACCTTTCTCTCGTTCACCTGGAAGACCTATTCATTGCATAGAAGATGCATGTTCTTCGAATCATAATCTCTTAACTGAAGTATGCAAGTACTATCTATAGACTCTAAACTTCTCTTTTCAAGTGCAATGACATGTTATGTCTATCCAAGAAGGTAAAGAGACAATCATCAGAACCAAATCAATTACAGTCTAGTTGCTAAAAAGTCTCTGAAGAGAGTGGTAGTGTATAACACAAACAACATAGAATAGAAAAATGACATATATTTACTCAAATAATCATATCAGAGATAACAAAATAGCTTATGAAACACAGGCCATAGTTCTAAAAACTGAAGTTAAATATTAAATGAAGAAGCCACATCATGTCAAAGTGTCAAACCATGTAACTATGTAAGAAATGAATAAAAATCCTGTCATAAATTGCAGGAACATGATGCAGGCTGTGGGCATGTATATGATGCAGAAAGGCAACAATATTTTTATCAATTATTTATTGGATGTTTTAGTTATATTCAAATTGATTAATAGTTAGTTGTCTTAGCGTTTTAGGTGTTCCAAATATTTGATTCAATTAGAAGTCTTTGTCTTAACTAGTTATCTAGTCTTGAAGTGATTATTAGTTATTGGAGTCTTGTATTTTCCCTATAATAAAAAGGGAGAATTTA
>CM008342.1:52565590-52585916 GCA_002525835.2 Ipomoea batatas | reverse complement strand
TTTTATTTACCGTTTCATTTGATTCATATAGGTTTATTATGTATTCTTTGTGGAATAATTTTCATATACATGTGGCAGTATAGAAGGAGGAAGCCAAGAATGACCAGGGATTGGCTTTGTTTATAGTTTATACTACCACATATTTGTTTCATTCTATAGAAGCATAATATCTTTCTTAATGTTAAAGGTTTTATTCATTAAAAGCCAAAATGCATCAACTGAATCTTTTTTTTTTTTTTTTTTTCTAAATAAGGTATGATACTGTAGCATATTTTATATATATTGTTACCTTAACTTTTTGTATTGGTACTGGAAGGAGTGGAAGCCATAATTTTACTTTTTGTTGAAGTCCTTTTTACAAAACATTCCCAATTTTATTTGTGAAGTAGTCTTCTCTTGTAGCTGTTTTTGTTTTAAACGGGAATATCACCGCATGAACTGAATCTATTCTTCCATTTTAATACATGGTTTCGAACTTCCAGGTTCATAAAGTGTCTCAAGCTGATATAAAGACAGAAATAGTGTTTAATTGCCAAATGGGACGCGGACGGACTACAACTGGAATGGTGATTGCTACGTTGGTTTATCTTAACCGTATAGGAGCCTCTGGTACTTATCATTTCTATCCACAACTTTCTGACTTATTTGTCATTCTCCTTTGTGCCCATCTCATACTTTATGCGTCACCCTTTTGTATCTTTTCTGTTTTTCTTCAATTTATGTTGCACACAACACATGCTTAACATGCACACATCATAACGCTCCATATGCACACGCGCGTTTTTAATTCTCCCAATTAATCTCATCCATAGATCTGCCTTTTTTAATGCATCAGATTGGTTCTCATGTTCTTATGGGGGGAGTGGTTCTCATTGAAACATCACCCTATATATATATATATATATATATTTTCCTCAAAGTAGGACCAACATGGGAATAATATATAGGGTTTTCAATGATGATAATTGTGCTATGGCAGCTATGAGCTATCACAACCATAGTAGTCCATTAGTTATGTTCTTAGGGGTGGCTTGACAGAGAGGCAGGGAGCATGACTTTGATGCTCTGATTCAAGATAAAAACATTTCCAGCTTTGCTTGTGTCTTTAGTTAAACCATTTCAGTGTGATGCTGTTGTGCTCATTTATCAGGAATTCCAAGGACAAATTCAATTGGCAGAGTTTCCAGTTATGGTGCCAATGCTACTGATACTATGCCCAACTCAGAGGATGCGATTCGTAGAGGAGAATATACAGTTATTAGAAGTTTGATTCGAGTTTTGGAGGTTGGAAACTATCCTAATCTTTAATGTTTGGATAAATAGAATATCTGATTTGAATGTTCTGATTGAAATTATACCTTTAGGGTGGCGTTGAAGGCAAAAAACAAGTGGATAAAGTCATTGACAGATGTGCCTCAATGCAGGTAGGGGCATCCTCATATTCTAGCTGTTTAGAACCGCTTGTATTTCATAGAAGCCTATACAACTTGTACAAACTTTGCTCTCATTCATGTTTTTCCTTCATATAGAATTAAGAACTATGCAATGAGATTTTAGTCACACTTGTTTCAAGCGTGGGGTGACTTTACTATAGAAAATTCCAATACCATCTGGCTCTATTGTCAATTTCCATGATATTCAAATTCCATCAGTTTGAACTGATAGTATGTGAATCTCATTTCAGAACTTACGTGAAGCTATTGCTACTTATCGGAACAGCATTTTGCGTCAGCCCGATGAGATGAAGAGGGAAGCAGCACTTTCCTTTTTTGTGGAGTACTTGGAAAGATATTACTTCCTTATTTGTTTTGCTGTATATCTCCACACAGAACGAGATGCACTTCACCCTAGATCTTCTGGTTGGAGCAGTTTTACCGACTGGATGAGAGCAAGGCCAGAGTTGTATAGTATACTTCGCAGGTAAGATGAAAGTCTACTCTGTTGATGTTTCACAATTCAAAATCCACCTTTGCTTTGAATAATAGGGTCACAAGTATATTAAAATATGCCTGTATTCCTACATTGCAGAATCTACATCTGTGCATGATCTAGTATGCTAGATTGCCAGCTTAAATATATTCTTTATATCAAGATTAGTTTTTTTCTTATTGTTGGCAAGTAAAATGGACATAAAAGCTGTTATGTTATTATTTAACATATGTTGAAGTAGTTAAGAAAGTGGGAGACACCAGAATAGCTATTCAGAGATAAGTGGAGAAAGTTATATATGCATGTCACCTGTAGATTGATGTGTTCAGTCACATCATCCTTCATGGGTATCAAGAGGGAGGATAGTTTTCGAAGACTTGCTAATTTTGTTTCTAGACAACTTGTCTGTACAAGATGGCTTCCTTTTCATAGTACAGTGATCTGAAAGGTGAAAATTTTCTCATTCTTGTTTAGCTTGAGGTTCTCTCTTTCTCACATGCATGCACACACTTTTGTTAAAACTTCATAGAATTACTCACTATTGTCTTTTTTGTTTAGTTTGTGTCTTTTTCCAAATAAAGTGAAAATAACTCTCTCTCAATGGTCTCTATTTCTCTCTACATGTGTACACTAGGCATACTTCTTTGTGGCACTTGTTAGAACTTGCCATTCTGCAGGTTGCTGAGAAGAGACCCGATGGGTGCACTAGGCTATGCAAGCCTGAAACCTTCCCCAGCAAATGATGTGGAATCTACCAATGACCGACCTTCTGAGATGGGCCAAGTTGCTGCTTTAAGGAGTGGAGAGGTTCTTGGAAGTCAAACTGTTCTTAAGAGTGACCATTGTCCTGGTTGTCACCATCCTAGTTTGCCAGAAAGGTTGGAGGGTGCTCCTAATTTTAGAGAAATTCCTGGATTTCCTGTCTATGGTGTTGCAAACCCAACTGTAAGTGGGATTCTATCTGTTATTCAAAGGATTGGTAGTTCCAAAGAAGGTCGTCCAGTTTTTTGGCATAACATGAGAGAAGAACCTGTGATCTACATCAATGGAAAGCCCTTTGTGCTCCGAGAGGTTGAAAGGCCTTATAAAAATATGCTGGAATATACGGTACAAATCTGCTATTTAAGCTTCATAAATAGTACTCACGGATATTGACGTGCTAGTGCATGCCCAATCTTATGAAGATCATTAAGTACATGACACCTGTTAATTTTGTTTGCTCTCTCTCACTCATGTTTAAGAGCATCTGTTTGGAGTGCCTCTTAGAACTTGTGTCTGGTGGGCTTGGTGTTGTTGCTAAGGCACAAGCTGTTGATTTATGAATCATGGGTTCAAGCTTTAGAAACCATTCTTACAAGAATTAAGGTTGCACATTTTTTTTTTCTAATGGGCTCAACATGATGTAGGCAGGAGCTTTGCATGCTAAGTGTAACCATTTTATGATTTTTTCCCTGCCAATTATAATGCCTTTTTTCTCCATAATATAATTTTGGGTTATTGAATAATCTTTTATTGAAACTCCTGCTGTATGCTTATTCAGCATTTTATTATGCAAACATGCATGTCTAATACTCATTATGTTATGTCTATGTTTACATTTCATTAAGAGTTTCCCTTTCCCTTGGAAACTAGTGACGCGATTATCTTTCCTTTATCCTTGTGCTCTCAGAATTTTCTTGAGCATACTTGTGTTGAAACTGATGTGTCCTGATCTTGTGGCATATGTTATAGGAAGTTTATGGTGTATATGTTTTTAACTTTTTCAAATCTTATATTTTCTGAAATGTATGTGTATGCCTTGTCTATTTTAACTAATATTCTATGTAATAAATGCAATGCAAAATCTAGGGAATTGATTGTGAAAGAGTAGAAAGAATGGAAGCTCGATTGAAAGATGATATTATGCGAGAAGCTGAACGTTATCATGGTGCTATAATGGTTATTCATGAGACTGCTGATGGGCAAATATTTGATTCTTGGGAGCATGTGAGCTCTGATTCAGTTCAGACCCCATTAGAGGTCTTTAAGTGCCTGGAGGCTGAGGGTTTTCCCATCAAATATGCTCGTATTCCTATTACTGACGGCAAAGCTCCAAAAAGTTCTGACTTTGACACATTGGCATTGAATATTGCATCTGCTTCCAAGGATACGGCGCTTGTCTTTAATTGTCAGGTAATATCATCTTGTATTTAGGAGGTATTAGCACTTGACCATTTTAGTTATGATTTTTCTGCCATTTTGAGTTTGAAATAAAAGCTGTTCATTTTTCTATTTCTGAGATCACTTTTTTTTTTACCCCTCTCAACCCTCTTCTCAGATGGGGATAGGAAGGACAACCACCGGAACTGTAATTGCTTGCCTTTTAAAACTGCGCATTGACTATGGAAGACCAATCAGAGTATTAAATGATGCATTGCATGAGGAATTAAGTGGTGATATTTCAAGTGGTGATGAAAGTGATGGTCATGTTCCTCCATATGAACCACTTATTTTAAAAACAAGGCCTAAGAAAGATTCAAGTCATGAATTTGGGATAAATGACATCCTGCTGTTGTGGAAAATAACAAGGCTGTTTGACAATGGGGTGGAATGCCGAGAGGCCTTGGATGCTATTATTGATAGATGTTCAGCTCTGCAGAATATACGCCAAGCTGTCTTGCAGTACAGAAGATTGTTTAACCAGCAGCACACTGAGCCTAGAGAAAGGAGGGTGGCACTGAATCGTGGTGCTGAGTATCTAGAGCGCTATTTTCGTTTGATTGCTTTTGCAGCGTATCTTGGGAGTGACGCATTTGATGGATTCTGTGGGCAAGGAGAATCAATGACAACATTTAAGCATTGGTTGCACCAGAGGCCAGAGGTTCAAGCTATGAAGTGGTCTATTAGGTTGAGGCCTGGCCGTTTCTTTACTATCCCTGTAAGTGGTTGTTTTGCTTAAGTTTCTTGATAAAGAGACTTAGCCTCGACTTTGGAACTTTTATAAAAAGAGGTTTTTGCATCTTATCTGGCCTTAAATGTTTTTTGCTCTTTTTAGTGTTTGGCCCAACTTCTACTTTTTAAAGTAGAGGCTATGGACCAAACAAGCAATGAGCCTTCATCAGAGCTTCTCAAGGTTGCTGATAGGTTTCTCTTATTCCTTTTCACTCTGTTGTATGTTTGTGTGCAGGAGGAACTAAGAACTCCACATGAGTTGAAACATGGAGATGCTGTCATGGAGGCCATTGTAAAAGATCGTAATGGTTCTGTTCTTGGAAAAGGGTCTATTCTTAAGATGTACTTCTTTCCTGGTCAGAGAACTTCAAGTCACATTCAAATTCATGGTGCGCCTCATGTTTACAAGGTACTCATGAGCTGCACTGCATATTTTTTGACAATAAATAGGAGATGAATTTTGTGCATTCATGGGGAGTTTCCTAATCACACTCTTTATATGGTTTAGTGCTTAGATAGATTGGAACTTGTAAAGGGTCTAAGAACTACTGATGTAACATTGGGTGGTACCTGCTTGGTACTTAAACTGAGATTCTTTACCTACCAAAAAAAAGATTGAATTTATGAGTTTTGTTTCGTTTTGTTTTTCCCACGTTTATGAGTAGTTTTGGTAATTCTATAAATAGAACATACTGTGTTTGGTATGGGGATAAAAGTAGAAGCGCTGGGTAATACAGACAACAGAGGAGGTATAGGGGTAATTATCCTCAATGTCCTTGGAGGAAATTTGAAGAGAAGTCATTAATGGGTTTGCTGCCACCCTTCTATACTAGAATTTTCAACCCCTTTCCAACATTGGATTGATGAGAGGGCGAAATCACTTTTACTCCCTCTCCTTGTTAGTCCATAGAAAATGAGTAGGACTTCATTTCCTTTTAGCAGAAAAATATATACCCTTTCCTCATGGAACTCATTAAGAAATACAAGGGTTGGATGGTTACCATGCTAGTCCCAATATATCTTAAGAGGGAAACGACTTTTAACTTTGAAAGCCAGCCGGAATTTTTCAAAAACACTTATATCCATCCGTTTGAGTTGTTGATTCCGAATATGTTTAATCAATATTTTGAAATATCAAAACCAATTAGAGTTTTTCAAAATCATTTTTGATGCATTAAAACAACTTTTAAAGATTAAAGCCATTTTGAAACTTTTGAGCCATTAACTTCGCATACCAAAGCCAAGTTCTTGCAAGTATGTCTAACACATTGATCTTGACTCATCACTTCCTTTGTTAACAACTAAATGATAAAAGTGGATTTGATTATCCTACAAACTTCATTAGTGGCATTGTTAGTTAATATAAAAAATTCAAAATCAAGATCGTTCTTTGCACACTAGTGCTAACATACCATCCAACTATCTAATTGATACGTTCAAAGTAATGTTGATCATTGTCTTCTACATATATCAATTAGGAAAGATTATCTATCATGTTGTTTATGTTGATGATGTTGTTATCATAAATGATTATACAGAGAATAAACCAACTAACTAAAAGGAGACTTGTTTCATAATTTTGAAATTAAGGATCTTGGAAAGTTGAAGTATTTCCTTGACCTAGATGTTGCACAAAAAAAGGGTATTTGTGTTTCTGAGTGGAAATATGAATTGAATATTCTTTGAGGAGAAAGGTATGTTGGATTGCAATCCTCATATGAGGGCAATTGGGATGTAGTTTTTAGAATTTTAAGGTATCTAAAAAGGTCTCTAGTACTAGTTTGCTATTTGAAAATCATTGACATGTAAAGCTCGGTTATACAGATGTAGATTGGTTCAGATACCCTTAGGATGTCATATCTTGGAAAGTAAGAAACAGATATGGTTGGATGCTCAAGCACAAAGGCCAAATATTGAGCAGCAACACTTGTAGCATGCAAACTGATTCTATTTGGGTTAAACATCTTTTAGAATTTAAATTTTGCAAGCTCGGATCTTTGAGGTTGGTGTGTGATAATTAGACAACATTGCATGGTGCACCCAATCCCGTCTATCATGAAAATACCAATCATATTGAAGCGGTGTGTGAAATAAATATGTGATAACTATGTTATGATTGTTCATATATTTCTAGTATACCTTTGGTTTATTTTGCAGATTTTTAGTTTAATCTAAATAAGCCTATAAATACTAGGCTCCATTTATAATTTTATCTTTACATTATTAAAATGTTTTATTGGTTTTTTATTATATTCTCTATTCACTTGCTCTTGTATCTTAGCTTTTGCCTCCCTGGGGGATGGTAGTTATTAGTCACCAGGCAAACCACCTTAATTTTCAACATGGCATCAAAGCAGTAAGTTCTAAATTTTCAATTTCTTTTCTTGGTTGTTGTCAATATTTGCCGGAGGCACTATTGTTTCCACAATTCCAACAACCACTGAAGATGCGATCCCCTTAGTAACAGCAAGCCTATGATGTGAATGACATGAACTTCCATTATGAAGCTACAAGTTGTTTCCTCAATTCCAACAACAATTTCTTTTTCTCTACTGTTATTATTGTTTTTGTTGTTGTTGTGAAGCTACAAGTTGAAAATTTCATTGAGAGGCCATCCTTTTCAGGTGGATAAGTATCATGTGTATAGCATGGCAACTCCTACAATTGTTGGTGCCAAGGAGATGTTAACTTACTTAGGTGCAAAGCCTGGGATAGAAGGAAATGCTGCTGACAGAGTGGTTTTAACAGATCTCAGGGAAGAAGCTGTGGTTTATATCAATGGTACTCCTTTTGTGCTTAGAGAACTGAATAAGCCTGTTGATGCCCTCAAGCATGTTGGAATTACTGGTTCATTGGTATGAGTTCAATCTAATGTCATGCTTGTAAACAACATTAAAAATCTGATTTAAGTAATGCAGATTATTTTTTTCACCATTGCACAGGTGGAACACATGGAGGCAAGACTAAAAGAAGATATTATTTCCGAAATAAAGCAGTCTGGTGGCCGGATGCTTTTACACCGTGAAGAATATAATCCAACACTGAACCAAGTCAGTATTGTAGGATATTGGGAGAATATTTTTATAGATGATGTGAAGACTCCTACTGAGCTATATGCTAGTTTGAAGAAAGAAGGATATAATATAACCTATCAGAGGATACCTTTAACTAGAGAAAGAGAAGCTCTGGCTTCTGATGTCGATGCTATCCAATATCGTAAGGATGAGTAAGCATCAGTAACCATCTTGAAGTGATTTATTTTCTATGAATTTGTTGTTGCACTTTAACTTTATCCATTACAGTATGCCATTTTGAAAAGGGTAAAGTTTGCATCATAGTTGCTTCCTTATACTAATAGTGCAGCAGTCATCTGCATTAAATTCAACATTGCAGGGTAAAGTATACAATTCCAAAATTTGTCCAATTAGTTTCTAAACAACTATGTTACAAGAAAATCACAAACTTTACCAAGTTGGAATTGCTAATATATTAGCTTTGTGAGCTTATACAAGGTATGAGGTATTTGTTATTGTCAAATTTGGAAGAAAGTGAGATGCTTCCTATTCACATGAAATTTATACAAGAGTCTACATATTTAAGGAAATATCTCACACAAAAATTTAAAAAAAAATCTCACTATTTATTTATCTACTAATTCTATATAATTAAAACAGAGTTTGTTGATTAAATGCTTCATCTTCTATTTTGAATGGCCTTTCCTTTATCCATTGATTTCAAAAATTGTCTTGGAATCTTGACTAATTTTTATTTTTATTTTTCTTGACTTTCTCCTTGAACAGCTCAGCAGGGTCCTACCTTTTTGTATCCCACACAGGATTTGGAGGGATTGCCTATGCAATGGCTATCATTTGTCTCCGACTTGATGCAGAAGCAAAGATAGCATCAGATGTGACCAGATCATTGGTTGATGAGGAAACAAGCAAAATGGGATATTATCGGGACATATTAAGCCTAACTAGAGTTCTTGTGCATGGTCCAGAGAGCAAGGTAGATGTAGACAATGTTATAGAAAGGTAATTCCAAAAGAACTTAATACTTACTGTCATACTGTCAAGGTGGGAAGAGAAAATGGTGGAGTGCAGACTTGTTTTGGGATTGGTAATGAACTGGAGTCGGTGAATTGGTTTTCACTGGGCTGGGCATCAATATATTCTCCAAAGCTTTCTAATTTCTGCAGTATACTAAAATTTTCTTCTAGGATCAAGCAGTCTAAGCATCTTAAGTTTCAAACCAGCAAGCTGTTTACAGCCAGTCATTACTGGAATAACAAATAAATACAGTTTTGTGTGGAGAATGGCTTAAATTTGATAAAATATGAGCCTGTATTTCTTTGGAGGCTATGCTTATTTAGCTATGAAAGGGATTCTTGTTTGGTATTCAACTAGGTTTAGGACACAGCACCTCAACCTCCTGGTTTGGAGTAGGCATTATGAATTAACCCCCTCCCCCCACCCCATCCCATCCTTTTTATGGTTTATGTTGTATACTGTAGTCTGTAGAGAAATGGTTGCCTAAACATGTGATTTCTTGTTGTGAGGGAGAGCATGCATATTTTATGTACACCTTTTCTATTACATCTTTGCACCCTTTTTATAGAATCTGCATATAGTGAAAAAGCATTAGAATTATATCTTATCAGGTGGAAAATGAAATGAATTTTA
Source organism: Ipomoea batatas (assembly GCA_002525835.2). NCBI lineage: Eukaryota > Viridiplantae > Streptophyta > Magnoliopsida > Solanales > Convolvulaceae > Ipomoea > Ipomoea batatas. The sequence goes on along the minus strand of CM008342.1, from coordinate 52,576,374 downwards.
AGGTGGATCAACAAATTGGAGCCATGAAACTGAAAAAAAAAATGTATGAGATCTTCAACCAAATAGGAACTAAGGCTTAGTCAGGTGGATTGGTTCACAGGATTGAGGAGAATTGGAATAAGAATCCCTCTCAATGACTCAATTCAATGGAATACTTAAGATCTTGGGATTAGGTGGTGGGTCTTGCCTATTTTGAAAGTGCGGACTAAACTACAGTATTGAGGGTAAATGGGGTTGAGATTATTTAATCCCAATAGACAAACTCACTTGTTTGTGCTCTAAAAATGTATAGTAGTCAAGTGTTATGAATAGACACACTAGTTTTAAATACACGCACACACGGAGTATATGATGCTGAATTGTTGATGACCAATCTATTTGTGTTTTAACTCTCCTCTGCTGTTATGTGTCCAACCCTTCTAAAGGTGTGCTGGTGCTGGCCATTTAAGAGAAGATATAATTTACTTCACGAAAGAACTTAAAAAGTTTCCCAATGATGAGGATGATGAACACCGGGCATATCTCATGGATATGGGAATTAGAGCTCTAAGGTCAGTCTCAAGATTCAATTAATTATTATATACTCTGGTCCCATAACATCAGGACCCGTTTTTTTTTTTTTTTTTTTTTTTTTTTTTTTTTTTTTCATTCTCTGCTTTCTATTCTTTGATATATTTTTTAAGTCAAATATATATAAGGTTTTTACATTTGATATTCGAACCAAATTTATATACGTATAAGTTCACCTAAAATTTAGTTTAGACAATATTAAAAAATTTTGAGCTAATATTTAAAATATGTTTGTATTTATTCATCTCAATGACATGTATATATATTTTGAAGTTTAATATATGTGAAATTTCAATATGCGATATCCGGACCAAACTTGTATTAGAATATAACATAACTAAAAAATATCCGAGCCAATAATCTATTGAGTTCAATCAAAATCTAAAACTTGGTATAAAGTTCAGGTTTTAATTTTGATAGTGCGAATAATGTTTACCTTTAAGCATAAGCAAATAAGTTATGTTTATATAAGTAAATATGAGTAGAAAAGATAGAAGATGGTGATAAGTAAAAGAAGATGATAATGAATGTAATTATAGTAATGAATAAATATGTAAGTAGATAATAGTGAGAATGCGGTTATAGTGATATATAGCCAAAAAGATGATAGATGATTTTGTTTTTTATTTAGAAAATAGTTTTTAAAAGTTCTACAGTTTTCTAGAAAATTAGAAAATGTTTCTAATTTTAAAAATGAAAAACTGTGCTAGTAAACATGTTTTCTGTTTCTATTATCCATTCTCCAGTTTTCTAGAAAACTTGAGAAATTCTCTAGTTAGTAAACAGGAAGTTTTTCCTTTTCTCCATGGTGTGAAGTGAGAACCAGTTTTGCATTATGCTAACCAGACTTTTGATTGTATGTGGATTGCTTTATTGTATTCATGTTTATCGCAAAGTAACTTTGAGTAGACTAAAGAAATCTGTTGCTGTGGTGAATATAACAGAGTTGCCTCTTTCATTTCCAGGAGGTATTTTTTTCTGATCACATTTAGATCCTATCTGTACTGCACATCTACTAGTGAGATGAAATTTACTGAATGGATGGATGCCAGACCTGAACTTGGTCATCTTTGTAACAACCTTAGAATTGATACGTGAAGCAAATGTATGCTCATCAAAGATAGAATGTAAAAGAAGTCTCGCCATCTGTTACACACGTGCACTCGCGTGCACAGAACATCAATCAATGGCGTGGGCAAATATATAATGTTTCAATCCTTGCATATAAACAAGGAACTTGGTAAGTTATTTGCACTATTATGCAATCAATTAAAGCCAGAAGCTGCAGACCAAGGGTGCTACTGAAAGTTCTCAGCAAGCATGTGTAGCCACATTGCGAGAATTAGTCTTTTTGTGTATAATGTCTGTTATCTCTTTGTCCTCCTTTTTTCTTCTTTTTATAATTCTTTGTTTTTTGGATTGGTTTACGCAAGAGAAGTGGACGTGGCTGCCTAGTATCAACTAATCACAGTTCTCAGCTCTGATTACTAGCGCTGTATTTATGAACATGACTTTATCATTAGATATGAATATTTTACAGAATTAGTGCAACTGATTGATCTATAATGGACTTGCTGAATGAATTATGGATTTGTTGAATAATATCACTATCACATTTCATTTCAGAAGGTATTGCATTAATAATATTATATAATGGTCATGTTTGTTAAAATACTTAATTTATCAACTAATTTTAACTTATTTGATCACTATTAATTGTTTAACTTGGTTAAAAAATTAATATATTACACTTATATTAATTTTTTAACCAACTTCAAAATGTTAAAATTCAAAAAGCTATTTGAAATGACTTTTTCAATTAACTTTTAATCAAAATAAATTATATACCAAACAGCTATCGACTAACAGCAAATTCATCAAATATATTTCTACAATCAATTGTTATTAACTAATCATACTCTTTAATCCAATCAACTAATAGCGCTATCAGCTACCAACCATTTAGCAAAGGTGAATATATAAAGTTCAATATGCATTTGGTCTTCCATGCATCTTAACCTGAAATGTTTGAACAGCTCCAAATATACAAAGTAATACTGATACATGTGTAAATGGAACTATAGCCCAGTCAGTTCTGACTTCTGAAGTAAAAACAGATCCAAGAAGCTCATCCAATGCTCTGCTATCTCCGCATCACACGATGGCGTTCACGTTTCCGGAAACGTTCAAGCATGAACTCATCTGTAGCAGCCTGCCTTCTTACTGCTACATCTGTAACTGAATCATTGGTTGTAGATTCCATGCTATTATCCTCAAAATTCCTATCCTTGTATAGTTCAGGATGTTCTGCAAAAGATGTTCAATTTACAATAAAATGGAGGACACACATCAAAAAAAAATTAATGAAATGAAATTCCTATCCTTTGTATACTACTACATGTTTTCAAAAAACCATTATATGCACACATATTCACCCTCATCAAGAAAGGGCCATTTTCTGTAGTATTTTATGTTTGTCACAGTTCCCCAGCAGCTAGAACATGGTTGGTTAGTTGGCAAGAAACAAATTGTAACTAACCTCTCCTAAGCTTCTCAGCATAATCTTTGCCACGGTGGAAATAGTCTGCAGTATAACTTGATGGAATACTAGAGTCAGTTTTGGTCCGACCCATAAACCTCTTTTCCTGTAGGACCTTTTTAGCTGCCTCTGTCTCCTCAATATTCTTAAGTTTGTATCTGGAAAACCATAAGCGGATTGTGAAGATATCAATAGCTATAGCTATATATATAGAGTTCATAAGTTAGGGAGAGAAGCACAAAGAAACTTCTTCAAACCAATTCACCCATTACATTAAACAATTAAAACTCCTATTCATCTTATCAATTAGATCTTATATAACCTATGGCCATTTCAACTACTCCACTGTTACCCATCTCTAAGTACTCAGTTCTCCCCTTCGGTTAAGAAAGTTTCCCTAGGAACTTCTTTCTGACAAAAATATAGTAAATAATAATTTGATTTCTACTTTTAAATAAAATTGGGCAAGCATATTATAGACTTATATTTGTTTAAAAAACAATGCAACCATACTCAATGGGGAGCTGAATTTCGGCTATGCCAGTAGTCCATTGAGTAGAGCTTTCTTCTGAATTGCGCCTCTTTACCTAAGGACAGACAAACAAAGAGCATCATAAACACAGCCTATGTGACACGTGATACTTAAACAAACATTTGATAGAGGTGGAGAAGCAAGGAGTTTGCAAATATAAATTTTGTGGAATAGGTAGGGCACTGGAAGTATACTTATACTAATTTCCCACAACCAACAAAAAAGAAAAATCAACAATAAATTGAGGGAGACAAAAAACTTTGCTCACTTTAAGATGCTCTGGAATTTGGTATAGTTCATCCTCAGCACGCTTAACTTCACCCTCAGCTTCATTTGCCACATTAATGTTCTTACCCCTTTTCTTTGCTAATTCTTGGTCAATGTATCTCAACCTGCAAAATGGGAGAGATAGTCAGATCCTTTCCGTAATTTAATTTTTGAGAAAATGATGCGTATGTATATCATCCACAAATACAGGTTGGCATTGAAAATGTATAAAACCGGTTTAAGGAATGAAGAATATAAATAATACTTATTTTAGTAGTGAACTAAAAGGTGCGAACTTGAAAGATGAACAATAAAAATAGAAGTTAGGGCAGCACTTAAGATTAGATTACATATTAGGATCTTCAACCATTACGGCAGTTTCCTGTGCAAAAGTATCCTGCAAAACCAAGTCATCCTTCTCCCCGTCCCCTTCGCCCTTGTCGTTAACCTTCTTGGAAACTAAACCACCCGCCATTCCATTGCTAGAGACGCCGGCGCCGGCGCCTGCGCCTGCGCCAGGAGCAGGCTGCGCTGTGGGAGGAAGGGCAGGAATTCCTAGCTTCTTCTCCCTCTGCTTCTGAAGAAATTTCACCTCCTCTAGAGCCGATCTGTTTGAAGATATAATTAACTACGAGTAAGCGTGTAAACCCTAAAATACAAATGGAGGAGAGAGATGGAGCAGAGCAGATCTCAACCGAATAACAGATTATTGAGTGAGCCCAATCATAAGGTATACCTCCTGTCTTGCTCGTCGTCTTCCTCTTCGTCAACAAAACTTCTTTTGCGGAAATTCCTCCCTGTCTTCATCTCCTATCGTTCTACAGAACTGCAGAAGTGCAGAGTATATATTAGAAAAAATTACAGTATAATTTATGCCCTCATGTACCTAAATTATTAATGTTGTCTCATTTGTAAGTGGAATAAATATTGCTCTTGAATTTTTAAAACTTTGTATATATTGTCCCTATGTTAAAATAGTAATTTTTTGGGAGCAAAAAAAAATAATTTTCTTTATTCACTTTCATTTTTTTTTATAGAATTATTAAAGGATTGCGGACTTTAAAATACAATTCAAGGTCTAGTTCACCAAGCTACTTTAGAAATTGTCAACTTTGTGCTTTTTATTATTTTTTTCATCTTTCTTTTCTGGTTTACTCATTTTTCTTTCCTTTCTTTCTTAGTAAACCCTCTCTTTATCTTTTTTCATATTTAAGTTTCCAATATATTTAAATTTAAATATGTTAATATAATTGAAAATGACATTTTCAACCATGTTAAAGACATTAAAAATCTCCCATCATTATTTCAACTGCCTAATTAAATTTTCAAAATATTTAAGTTTAAACGTAAATGTAAAGAAAGAGAAGGAAATGAATTTTTTGAAAATAGAAGGAAATAAATTTGATTAGAAAGAAAGGAAAACTGAGGGCATGCCAGGAATAAAGAGAAAAAGGAAAGTAGAAAGTGAAAATTTGACAATTTGTAAAGTAGCTTGGCGGGTTCAACATTGGGTTGCATTTCAAAGGGGACCTTGCATTTTGGGCTCCGGTTGTGTAAGTCTTCTCATTTTGATATTTATGCTTTTTCTGACTCCGATTGGGCTGGTTGTCCGGTTGATAGGAGTGGGTTTGTTGTTTTCCTATGTTCTAATCTTGTTTCCTGGGTATGTAAGAAGCAACGTACGGTTGCTAGATCTTCTACTGAGGCTGAGTATAAGGCGCTAGCTGATGTGTGTGCGGAGATCACTTGGGTTGTTTCGTTGCTGCGTGAGCTTGGTATGTCCTCTCTACCTACTCCTCGGTTGTGGTGTGACTACCTAGGTGCTACCTACATGTGTGCGAATCCTGTGTTCTATGCGCATACTAAGCACATTGAGATTGATTACAACTTTGTTCATGACAAAGTAGCTGCGGGTGAGCTTAAGGTCCATTTTATTTCCACGAAGGATCAATTAGTGGACATTTTCACAAAGGCTCTACCTGCTCCGTGGTTTAATTTCTTACGTGACAAGTTGCAGGTGGTTTCCCCGACTTGAGCGGGAGTATTAGGACTCTTAGTATGTTGTACTTCTAGTATAAGTATAACTCTCCAATGTGTATTTATTTCCTAGTATGTAATTCTGTACAGACTTGAGATGTTCAATAATACAATCCTAATCATCCTATTTAGATTTTTCGTTCAAAGATTTTCATGGTAAAAAAATCATTGTAATTTTATCCCAGCAAATTTTGTCCGATTCTGAAATTAAGGTCGAATAAATGTAAAATTCATTTGTGAGAGAAAAAAAAAAAGAATCAGAAATAACAATAGTATAATAATTACAAAGCCACTAAACAACAGTCGTTATACCGTGGTCACTGATACTACAGGTCATCTCAAAAGATAGTGCCTTACATTTGTTTTTATATTATCGAATGAAACTGTAGTTATATCAAAATGTAATTGTAGTTGTGTTGAAATGTAACTGCAGTGTATATGAACTGATACTGAATAACAATTTCACATTTGTATTTTATATTATCGAATGAAACTGTAGTTATATCGAAATGTAACTGTATTTGTGTTAAAATATAACTACAGTGTATATGAACTGATACTAAATAACAGTTTGACATTTGTGTTTTTATATTATCGAATGAAACTGTAGTTATATCGAAATGTAACTGCAGTTGTGTTAAAATGTAACTGCAATTGTGTTGAAATGTAACTGCAGTGTATATGAACTGAAAGTGAATGGCGCGGAATGGAGGTGGTTTCGTCTGTCCGTTTTCATTAATCAAAACGACGTCGTTTTGATGTGCAGTCCACAATCCATTGTGGACGGCGGTCCCCGATATAATTTGCGCTAAACAGATGGACGATTGCTGTGATACATTAGAATTCAATCAATTCATTTGTCAGAAAAATAAAGGGGGGGAATTAACAATAGTATAATAATTACAAAGCCACTAAACAGTTGGACGATTGCTGTGATACATTCTCTGTGCTTCTTCTCGAACACAAGATAGGTTAACTTTGATCTCTTTACAGATTCTACTTTCAAGAATGCGTACGGGAAACCATAACTTAGGCTCCACACGGACAACATAGAAGAGAGTTGTATGTAATTCTTGGCATACTGAAGAATCACGTGCTTCTCCCAATGTATTGCACTGTAACATACAAAACAAGTCGCAAAAATCTCAGAATAAATTTATCAAGTTTTTTACAGTACTAGTGAATACCACAGGAAAAGCAGAATGGAAATGATTTTATAATTCTAAACCAAAATGTCCTCAATTGTGCCTATCTTACACTCCCAAAGTATATTTTAGTTTCAAACTTCATTGCCTGTAAAGTAAAGCTGCAAGATTGCAATACATCTAGAATGATTAAATAGGTATAAAGAAGAGAGCTCAATCTTCCAACAAACTCCAGCATTTACAGGGCATTCATACAGAAGGAACATAACAACTTATGAAAGTAGAGGCTATAGAGGTGACTATCGGCCACCAGCAGGCAGCAGGGCAATAGTTATACCATGGACCCGGGTCCACCGGGCAGCAGGGAACATCACAATTTACATATTGAATGTTCACAATTCAAATTGTGAACATTCAGTATGTAAATTGTGAACATTTATTAGTTGTGATTTGTGAACATTCAATATATAAATTGTGAACATTCAGTACGTAATTTGTGTATTTTGGACCCAAGTCCACCTTGCAAGGTGGACCCGGGTCCAAAGAATAATTTGCGGCAGCTGGGGCTTTGGGCTTAATTGCTACCGAACTGCCAACACCATGGCAATTGGCAAACCACCAATTGCCACATCTGTGATTGCACTCAATCTCATAAACACAAGAATTCCACCAAACACATACCCCATATCATCCAGTAACTACTACACCGAGCCAACAAAGACTACTTTCCTTCAAAGACTTTAAAGCAGACATAAAGACTTTAAAGATGAGAGGCATGTAAAGAAGATGCAGAAATCCATATCATCCACTATCTTAAAAATAATAAAACTTTAAGATGAGAGGCATGTAAAGAAGATGCAGAAATAAAGCAGACAAGGGGAAGAACTCAGAACCTGTTCAACTGACCACTTTCCTTCAAAGACTTTAAAGTCACCTTCTATCATCTTAAAGTCAATATCACGCCTTTGACCATATGGAAGGATTTGGAGATCTTTCTCGTAACAATCTACAATACCTTTAGCATCAAATTTCATCCCAAATGCAATGCTTTGTTGTCCAATCTGTTCAAGGCAGCAGCAGTAGTAAAAGAAGTCCAGTTTCACAACAAATTTAGCAAGAAAAAGTTAAATGCAGCTCTCATTGATATTTTATCAGCATGGTCAAGTTTTGACATTTGCAAATGAAATATTTAAAATGCAGATTGGATAAATAAGCAAGCAGTACTGGTGCATTGGCCTGAATAGGAAAGAAGAATGTCCATCAGGTTTTATGGGTATGCACCTGCAAGTAAATGAGGTCAACTTTATTGTCCCTAAAGACTAATGAATCCTCTAATTAGGATAGTGTGAGCCTTGAAGTTAATTGATAATATAGCGGGAATATCTTTTTAAGTGATCAAGGCATAAAGCTTGTCCTCTTTACACACAGATGAATAAAAGTACCAAAATCTGCACTAACTTTAACTTTACTTATAGGAGTCCTTTTCCTTTCAAAAAATGGGAAAATGGGGCGATTGCAGAGTTAAACAACAAGGTGTAAGTGGCTAAAGAAGTTAAGAGGGCCTCTGAGAGGAACTAAGTCATTAAGCTGAGGAAGTGGGAACTATTGAGAGTATCAGATTTTGCATTGGAGACACAATAGTACATTGATCCGGTTTACAAAGGGGAAGGGCAAATGTAGATAACTAGTACTAAAACTAGACTAGTACATCTTGGAGAGTCCAGAAACTTGATCCCTGGGCGTCCTGATTGAAAGCATGGTTTTGGAATTGATCTTAACGGAGAAAATAAAGGTATTAGGGGAGAGGCAAGATGAGCAAAAGAAGAAATATTGGAGATATACTTAAAAGTTAAAACAAACAGTAAGTGTACCTGAAAAAGACGGGCGAAATTGGGCTCTTTCTGAAGCAACTGGCTGACTGCAAGACCAGGAATGAAGTCTGCTAATCTTTCATAATCCGTCAGGACGTCCCACACAGTCTGGAGGCTGGCATTCACGGCAACTTTGGACCTAATCGTGCGTTGATTTTTGCCCGACTTTTCAATCACAAGTTCAATGCCATCATCGAGTACAACTTCTCCGCCCGCCTCAGAGAAGCCATCTGAACACGAAACCTCGACGTTGTCTGGCGAAGCGTTGGAACCCCATTTTGCAGAAGATGTAAATTTGGCCGGGGAATATTTCCGACAAGTAAGGTTAGGGTTTGTGCAGAAAATTAGGGTTGGGGCGGGGGCTGTGGATGTATAGGAATGGAAACCGGCTCGCACACAGCAGTAGTACGGCAACCGGCGCCCTGCCGGATATTGCTCTATTGGAAAATGGGAGCTCACCTTGGTTTGCATTTCTATTTGGGAATAGACAATACTCACTTTATCCGCTGTTTTATTTTCGTATTACTGATACCTGTGTTTTTTTTTTTTTTCCTCTCTTTTTTTCTCTGAAAATGTTGAATCTCTTCTCCTAAACTTCACCCTATGATCAGTTGAGCTGATTTCTCCATTTCTGGAGGTTTCTTTTTAATAAATACTCCGTAGTTTTATATTTGGTCTATCCTACTATATAATAATAATAATACTAATTTTGTTTTAGAAAGTTATAGTCTGGGCTGTGTTTGGAAACTCGGAAAATAATTTCTGCAAAATGAGTCATTTTCCTTCAAACATTTTCATTTCTAGTGTTTGATTGTATTCTATAAAATAGTCTTTATATGTTAGGTTTATTTTTCAGAAAATGAGTAAAATTGCTTTGATTTCTGTCAGAAAGGTTTCTAGCACTGGTCACCGGAAACTAATTTCCTGTTGTAGGACAAGAAAGTGAAGAAGTTTCAGTATCTCTTTGGTAGGAAGAAGATGAAGAAGCAGTGCGAGAGATAAAATGGAATCTTGGAAAATGACGTCCCCTTTAAAAAAAAAAAAAAGTCATTTTCCAAAAAAAGTGGCTTTGTTTTCCATTTGAGCATAAATCAATTTCCACTGACCCTCATTTTTCTTCCCTTCCAAACACTGAAAATCCGAAAAAATGATTTCCAAAAATTATTTTTCGCGTTTCCAAACACATCCTAATAAGAATATGGCATAATTTTCTATAAAAGTTATTTTTTATTTTTTTATAAGCATAAGCATTACTCCGTACATTTTATCTCATAAATTATAATTAATCCATTTTGGAATGGTAATAGATGCATCATCATATTACATAGTAGTTGGTATATATATAACGTAATTAACGTAACTAGATTGGTGCCCTTACCCAGTTCCTCTTCCCGTACCACGAGCGACGCCGGCACGCCCTCCCCGTCCTCTAGACGACAGAGTAGGGGCAACAATTATCACAGGCTGGGTCGTGTTCACCGCGGACTGCGGAGGCGGGGAAGGCACCACCCACCGCCGTACCGGCTAGGTTGGAGCGAAGAACTTACCAAAGATAGTTACTACATGATAAGAAAACCATAACAGACTAGAGAGAGAATTTTCGTCCTCGCTGAGCCAGTCATCTTTTTAAGAATTTAATGGATATAAATAGTACTGTCAAAGCGGCCCGGCCCGCTCCATTAGGTCCGCCCCACCGTGGGCCTAATTTTTGGTGAGCTTTTGTGGGCCGCCCCATTAGTCCCGCGGGCTAGGATTCATACAACTCTAGCCCGCTCCGCGGGCTTTTTTTTTTTTTTTTTTTTTTTTTTTTTTTTTTTTTTTTT
>CM008342.1:52549251-52559454 GCA_002525835.2 Ipomoea batatas | reverse complement strand
AGTGTCCATGTGTCCAGATCAACGAATCAGATGTAATTTTAAAAAAATGACGCGGTGACATTTTCGTAAATAACTCGAACTTTGGTACAAGTAATTGTGTTATAAGTGCATCTATTTTCGAATATATTTTCATTTATAAGTGCAAGTAATTTATCTTGTTAATATTTATGCACTTGAATGCACCTAATTATAACATTAAGTGCACCTAATTATAACATTAGGTGCACCTAGTTATAAAATCAATATAGATTGGAGCTCAAATATGGACAATGGTAAAGTTGGCTGTGGTGGTATCACCAGAGATGATAATGGCAAGTGGTTGGGGGATTCATGCATAGCATTGGTATGTGTCCTACTGATGGAGCTGAAGCATGGGCACTGCTGAAAGGGATCCAATTGGCCCAGTCATTTTTTTTTTTGAATACAACTGACCCTATTACATTGTAGTATCTGTTCATCTATACTTTTCTCAACCTGTTGAAGCACAAAAAGTCAATTTCGAGATCTCCACCACTGAGACTCGAACTCATGACCTCCCATCTAAGGGTGGCCACTATATTGAAATGATAACGCTTCACAGTGTCCATGTGTCCAGATCAACGAATCAGATGTAATTTTAAAAAAATGACGCGGTGACATTTTCGTAAATAACTCGAACTTTGGTACAAGGAGACTCAAGGGGAATAACGGAAGGAATCAACGGTAAGAAACTAGATGACTGCCTGACGATGAATTTAATTGTTGCATGCAAACATGAGCTTTCTTCACTTGAATAATGGAGAATCAGTGCGTGGCTCGTGAACAGAATCGACCTGCTGATATTCTTGCACGCGAAGTAGGTGATCTTTGGCGAGGAACTTACATCTTGCAACAGCCCATAATGGAAATTGAGGAGGCTCTTGAAGACGATGTTATTGGCGTCCCAGCTTGGCAATGGAGATAGTAACTAGTTGTTCCCTTGGATATCCCCTTTCCATTTGACCCAAAAGAAATAGGAGCCTAATTGACACTATTTAAAAATATATATATATTTAGGTGAATTCAGTTTTTTCAAACTAATCATAAGTCTACATGACCATGTTTTTAAAGTCACTGTAGAGGTAAAAGACAAGTCACGCAATTAATCCACTTATCAAACATAGTCTTCATGCCTACACAAGAAATCCAATATAGACTTTCCACCTTAATACTTTCTATTTATTTTTATAAAACATAGTCTTCATGCATACACAAGAAACCCAATCTAGACTTTCCACCATAATACATTTTCCTATTTATATTTAGTGGGAATTGAATACTCGCACGGTAACCTCCAGGATTCAACTGCACTAAACTCGGGCCTAACCGACACTTTTACCAGTAAGGGTGTGTTTGAAAACCCGGAAAATGATAATTATTTTCCGGGTTTTTGGTGTTCGAAAAGATGTAGAAAAATGTGGTCAATGAAAAATAAGCCACTTTGTCATGAAAATGACCTCCCTTTTTTTTTGGAAGTCATTTTCCAGAACCTACCTGCCTCTTGCGTCTGCGCCATCTTGCCACTCGCTTCTTCTCCTAATTTTTTTTCCAATTTCGCAAAGAAAGTTGAACTGGTTTGCGAAACTAGTCCAACCTACTGGTTTCCGAAACCAGTCGGTCGGATTTGTTTCGCAAATTAGTAAATTCACTGGTTTCGAAAAGACAGTTTTCAGCCCATTTTCTAAAAAATAAACTAAACACATAAAGATCATTATTTTTCAAAACACAAAAAAATCTAAAAAATAACTTATTTTTCTTTCAGAAATCATTTTTTATACTTTCCAAACATTATTTTCGCCAACTGTCGAAATACAAGGAACGAAAGTACGAAACCCTCATTGGCGACAAGACGGAAAGAAGGATAACGTCCAGTAGACTAGCGGAGTGGTAGAAGCTACTAAGCTGGAAACAAACGCATTGCTCCTCCTATTCTATGCCTTGGTGCACCATGACTTTGGCTCCATTGAACCACAGTGCAGTCGCTACCAGCATTTTCCCTCACCTATGTCCTCCGTCCTCCTTTTCACTGCCATCATTCAACCTCAAACGCAGAAATTATACTGGTTGGAGAGTCCGATGCTCCGTCGCCACTGATTCTCCCTCCAAGGTTAACGACAGTGGTAATCCTTTCCCGACGTTTGATTGCGTTGTCGTTGGCGCAGGAATCAGCGGTCTCTGCACTGCCCAAGCCCTCTCCACCAGCTACCCCAATTTGTTGGTGACCGAGGCCAGAGATCGAGTCGGCGGTAACATCACGACTGTAGAGAGGGATGGTTATCTATGGGAAGAAGGTCCCAATAGCTTCCAGCCTTCGGAGCCCGTGCTCAGGATGGTGGTTGATTGTGGATTGAAGGACGATTTGGTGCTAGGGGATCCCAATGCACCGCGTTTCGTCTTCTGGAATGGAAAGCTCAGGCCGGTACCTTCCAAGCCCGTGGACCTGCCCTTCTTTGACTTGATGAGTTTTCCCGGGAAGCTCAGAGCCGGTTTTGGAGCCATTGGTTTTCGCCCATCGCCCCCAGTTCGTGCCCCCTTATCCCCTTGTTGAACTCTTTTTTTTCTCCATTTACTATTTTTTTTAATCCAAATTGGAAAGTTTTCCCAAGCACTAGACTATTTAGCTTAATCAAGTCATATTTCAAAGCATTTTGTGTTTCTCATATTGCATCTTTTGTCAAAGGTAGCAGGGGCGTGAGGAATCCGTGGAGGAGTTTGTGCGTCGTAACCTCGGAGATGAAGTCTTTGAGCGCTTAATAGAGCCATTTTGCTCTGGTACCTCTCAGCTGTGATCTATTTGTGCCATTTTTGCTTTTGCCATCTAAGCATTTCTTGTCCTTTTCTGTTTTATTCCCACCTGCTGTTATTGAAAAATTTGGCTCTTGGGCCTAATAATGCAGTCATGGAAACTACATTGCTTCAACAATCGCTTTGTTCTTGTTGACCTCAAATTATCTATAATGGGCTTATGGACCTTATATGCATATGTTGCATTCTGCTTATAAAACAAATTGCATGTTGACAGGTCCTTGCTTTATAGTAAAGCTCCAGTCGGTACTCTCAAATTTCTGGTGTGAGAAAGGAATCATCTTTGGGAAGGAATTCATAAAGAGAATTGATATATTAGTATGTTACTTAATCAAAATCCTAATGAAAAATATTATGATTTTGCCTTTGATGGAAATCAATGTTCCTTCAAGGTAGTGAAGGGAAAAAGCATGTAGAATAGAATAGAGATTCCCAATGAATGATGATACAATGGAATGGGCATTACGCTGAGAGCTTTACATAACCATTAAATATGTACTTATGCATTCATGATTTCTTATTGTGTTATATTTTCATATTGTGAGGTGTATACGCTGGTGATCCATCAAAGCTGAGTATGAAAGCAGCATTTGGGAGAGTGTGGAAGCTGGAGGAAAACGGTGGCAGCATAATTGGTGGAACCATTAAAGCACTCAAAGAGAGATCTAAAATGCCCAAGGCTCCTCCAGATCCGTATGAATATGCATAGCTTTTTCTTGAGTTCTTCTGCTGCGATTACTTACACATATTTATGCAATGCTCTAATTGTGGTAGTTTTGCAGGCGTTTACCTAAACCGAAGGGTCAAACTGTAGGTTCGTTCAGGAAAGGCCTTGCAATGCTGCCCGATTCAATTTCTTCAAGGTATTGCTTTCTTTCCATTCTTCTTAGAGCAGAAAAAAAGACATTTCCTTCTTTTCGTATTTTCCCTATTATCTGTTGCTCTAATTTGTCTCAACAAGTTGCATCATCTTGCTTTAGGTTGGGAAGTAAAGTAAAGCTCTCGTGGAAGCTTTCCAGTATTACCAAAACAGAAAATGGAGGGTTTAACTTGATATATGATACGCCAGGAGGATTTGTAACTCTGCAAACAAGAAGTGTAGTAATGACTATTCCATCCTATGTGGCAAGTCCCATACTACGTCCTCTTTCGGTGCGTTTTCCTTGCTAACTGTCTCAATATTTTTAGTTTCCTTGTGTGCTTGAAGTTACATAATGATATTAATTTGTAAATCCAATTACTGTAATTTTTTCATGTAACATGCCTGCTATGGAGCTTTAGATTCTGAGTTGGCTTCGTTGCCTAGGCATTTTAATTTTCTGGTCCTTACCCTTCCCATGGTGGTCCAGAAGAGAAAAGGGGGTAAAAATGGAGTGTAAACCTCGTTGTTATTTTAGGATTCCTGATTTTTACTAAGTGTATATAATTTGTGGATAGAAATTTGAAAAAGCAAGTTGATGCTTTCACCTATAAAAAATGTCTATTGGATTCTTTGAACTAGAAATTTTACTCATGGTGATACCCTAGTGTCCAAAGTTGCTATTTACAAAATTGCTCATTATGCAGGTATTTTAGATAGTATTTAAAGGTTTGGTTTGGTTGGAGTTTTTGATTTGTTAATTTATCAACAGGATGCAGCAGCTGATGCACTTGCTAAGTTTTACTATCCACCTGTTGCTGCAGTCACCATTTCATATCCAGAAAAAGCTATTAGAGATGAGTGCCTGATTGATGGTGAACTTAAAGGATTTGGCCAGTTGCACCCACGCTCCCAAGGAGTTGAAACTTTAGGTAATCTGCCCTGATGAGTATAACTTAACCTTTTTATTTGTAAGTAAAAATTTTGATATGCAGTTATTTTGAAGTAATTTCACTTGAGATGAAGCTGAAATTCTAATTAAATATATTCAATCACTACATTTTGTAGGAACTATATACAGCTCATCACTTTTCCCCAACCGCGCTCCACCTGGAAGGGTTCTTCTTCTGAACTATATTGGAGGAGCAACAAATACTGAGATTTTGGCAAAGGTATGATGGAATTTGAGTAGTCATTCTCGTTTTGAACTTTGACAATCTAGTAATGAAGCATAGGGAAGACTCAGAACCATTTAATAAATGCCATAAACTGATGTGAGCCAACAGTTATGTAATATTTTGCAATGGCTCAATCAGCACTTTGAGTGGCTAGTTGAACATGACCCACCTAAACCCTAAACCCTAAACCCTAAACAGTTGAAAAATGAAAAATTATCAGATGGATATCTGCTTAAATCTTTTGCTTCAGACTTTGCCTTTGTTAGCTGCTGTTATCATTTTTCTAGTTTTTTTGATCAATTCTATGTTTTCGGGTTTCGCTCTCTCAAGGGCATGGGTATGTTATGGAGTTGAGATGTTTAGTAATTTGACCCAACCTGTGTAAATTCAAATGCTATCAAGACATTTTTGTTGCTTCCTGCTCTGAGATCTCGTTCTTTTTCCAGTCACACAACCAACTTGTGGAAACAGTTGATCGCGACATCAGAAAGATGCTTATTAAGTCTGATGCTGAAGATCCATTTGTTTTGGGTGTTCGAGTATGGCCACAAGCTATTCCACAGTTCTTAGTTGGTCATTTGGATACATTAGGTGCTGCAAAAACTGCAATAACAGATGGTGGGCTTGAAGGTGTGTTTCTTGGGGGCAACTTTGTATCTGGTGTAGCATTAGGAAGATGTATAGAGGGTGCTTATGAAGTTGCTGCTGATGTAACTGAATTTTTGTCCAAGTATGTTCGCAAGTGAGAATGCCCTACGAGATTGCAGTTCCACCTGCCCTTTTAAGAGGATCATGGTGCACCAAATGATTTATTTTAACATTGAAGATAATTTCAGTATCAAAACCTTTCAGTTTATGTCAATATTTATTTGAAGTTTCCTTGTATTAGGATTCAGTACTAGCGGCCGGTACGCGGTAGTTTTGCATGTCTGAAAGAGTAATGCTACTCATTCAAAATTTTCATACCATTATATTTGTAATTCAATAATAATAATATATTAATAATAATAAGTATTATTATTTTTGCATAATTGTAATTTTAATTCACTTTTAAATTATAATATATATATATATATATGTGTGTGTGTGTTGCTAAAAAGAGAAAATAATAACTATAATACATATATACATATTGAATTATTGTTGCATGTCAAAAGTTCACACAAAAAAAAATTGTTGCATGTCAATTTGTTTACTTCATCTAACTTTTATAATAAAAAATTAACAAGACCGACTCGCCTAAGTTAACCCGGCTAACTCTGTCAAGTTGGCGAGTTAACTCGGCCGAGTCGATCATCAACTCGGCTCAATTAGGCGCTAGGCGGCCGCCTAGGGAGCAATTCGCCTCGACTTAGGGGCGGGCACCTAGCGCCCAGGCGGCCTAGGCTGGAGATTTTTGCAACAGTGATATATATATAATCCAAGAAGAATGTCAAATGTTTAGTAGGATAATAATAATAATAATAAATACGGAGTATAAAATAAAATAAAATATACACATGACATCCCAATTGGTGCAAACTTATTGTTAACCTGTTAATTGCTCTTTATTTACAAGTTTATGGATGAATTTAGAATTTATTTGAATTTAATGACTTAATTACTATATCCCAAATAGTTCAATAGCCTATTTGTATCTTTTTTCCTGATTTATAACTGGCGTCCAACAGTATAAATAAACCTAAAAGAAAATAATGACTCAGCTGTTGCCTGCTGAAACGGAGTATCAAACATGACCAGACCTCCTAAGCGAGAAAAGCTCCACAACTCTGTGTCTCATCCTCCAGAACAACTGTAATCATTAATATAGTTTCGTCCTATTTTGCTTTCTATGGCGGTGTATTTATGTCCTTGTTTTTGCTTTTTGGATTTTTATTCTTACATTCTCAATAAGATTTATACAGGGGCCTGGCATCTAATAAATGCTCTTTTTATTATTTTCAGTTGCTTCGAAGGGGAAAGCTTGGATCATCTCCTCAAAGCTATTGATAGGTGAATCTTTACTTGTCCTGTCTCTCTCTCTCCTTGTATTTGAATCGCTTGAATAATAGTCTTACATTGTCTGTTGTGAGCAGAGAGTTAGAGTGTGCAAGAAGCTTGGACAGAGCTTTGCCATATAAAGTCTGGTTTAAGGTCTCGATTTTCTTCTTTTTTTTTTTTGGTTACACAATTACCACTGGTGGTATTTAGGGTTTGTGATTAAAGTTTAAATATAAGAAGAGAGAAGTTAAAAATTGATGCAGAGCTGTAGCTAGTTGGTATAATTTACTGAATTTGTTAAATATGCTGTGTATAATGAGCAGCAAGTGTTTTCAATCGGGGTGAATGAAGTGACACGACTGCTTGAACGCATGCCTCCTGTAAACGATTGCTGCTCTCTTGTTGCACACAATGGTTTAGTCAAAGTTCCTCCAGTCCAACTTCAGGTTATCTTAGTTATCCCTTTCTTCAGTTTTAATCTAGTCTAGAATGGTATTGGTGTCATTGATGCTTAGGTTCTGATATGACTGACATATCAATCTGCTTTAAGGCCATACTAGTAGCAGCTGATTGCAATCCACAGTGGTTAACCAAGCATCTACCCAATTTGGCTGCTTCACGGAGGGTACCTCTTTTCTTTGTGAAAGATAAGAAAAGAGCTTCTTTGAGGTTAGGGGAAGTGGTCAAACTAAAAACTGCAATTGCTGTTGGAGTCAAGGTTTGGCTCTTCTCAATTCAATTATATATTTTTTTTTTTGTTTAGTTTATCTTAACAAGTAACCGTGTTTGTTTCCCAATAAGCATTTCCAGTTTACTCATGGTATGATATTGCACTTGGATTTTATGCAGGCTAGAGGAAACACCATTAATCACTTCATCAGCAGTCACCTCCTTCAAAGCTCTGAATAGCATGCACATTTGACCTTTTTGATGATGATCGCACCCAGTATCATTTCACTCTTCAGATAGTGTTGGCAAGTGCATGTTTAATTGTTTATCTTTACATTTATGTTCAAGAACTCAGTAAAAGCTTATTTGCTAAAGGAATGCAATGAGTCTCCTCTTCTTTTTAAATTGTCACCTCACATTATGTTCCTTTCCATCCTCTCCCCTACTACATTTTGATTTCAGTATGGCACATTTTAATACAAGAATACACCAAAACTCTACCACACCAATAATTCATCTTTCTTGGGTGTCTCATACACTGGCTGTGAGAATATTAACATCTTCTTCTCATTGCCTCCCCTCTCATTTGCAGTCATTCTTTCTTGGGTGTCTCATACACTAGGCTGTGAGATTATTAGCAACTTCATCTCTGCTCTTCTTCTCATTGCCTCCCCTCCCATTTGCATTGACATTTTCTGTATTTTGACGTTTTTGGTCTTGTTCCTTTACTAAGACTGGTTGAAACTGTGAGAAAAGGTAAAAATATATCAAATTGGACTCGATAGTTGCTTTGATGTGCAAAAAATTTGAGCAGCTGGGGTTAACAAACCTGGTAGACAGAATATATAACATTCCTCCTTATCTGTGCCATCATCTCAATGAAAAGGTTGTAGCCTTCAAGCTTATACTCAATGAGGGGATCCTTTTGGGCATATCCACGTAAACCTACGGCTTGCTGAACAAATTTGAGTGCTTGCAAGTGCTCCTTCCACAATCTATCAATGTTGTTCAAAACTAAGAACTTCTCTGCCTCCTTCATCAATCCTGGAGCTTGTTTCTCCACAATGTCCTAAGGACACAATTGTGAGTTCAGTTGATGTAGCAACTATTCTAGTGTCATTGATCATGACTAGTCTAATGTGTTATCAGCAGTGTACAAGGCAAAACACATAACATAGTGAAATCTTAAACCTTATCTTCTTCAATACAGTGAAAGTAACTCACCCTTTTCTGTTGATATGCTTCCCGTCCGCGTAACCTAAGATATTCCCGCATTTCCTCATAATTTGAGCATTTATCAGCCAGCAAAGTGGGGGTCAAATCACTCAAAAGATAGCAATACCTGTAAGGTGAATCTAGTCAGAATTAAATAAAATATAAAACCCAAAAGATAACCTGTCTGCTAGAAAAATTAAAATCCTCCACAAGATTCATACTGTTGAACTTTAGCAATAAGCTTCTCAAAATCCCAGGTGTCTCTTGGAGAATCAGGACTGACATTTGCCTATCACATTCACATAAGAAACAAAAATGGTGAGTGCACCAGAAATTAAAATTTAACAGGAAACATGGGTTTTGTTTCTGGCTTTGTACACAGTTAGGAAGGGGTCTGTCGTCTTTCCATAGTCAGCCACCATTCTTATGATATGATATTGTTCTTAAAAATAATTGAAGGAAGAACATTCAAATCTGATAGTTAATTAATTCATAGAATTAGAGTTTCACCTCTAGTATGTCATCCATTGTCAATTCAGCATATTCAATAAGTAGTGGTTGGAGATCATCCGCTTCTAGGGCCATCCTCCTCTCTGTGTAGATACGATCTCTTTGGCTGTTTAAAACCTCATCATATTCAAACAATTGCTTACGAATATCAAAAAAGTAGTTTTCAACTTTCCGTTGAGCTTCATCTAGTGCTTTTGTCAGCATTTTTGATTCAATTGGTAGGTCCTCCACTCTAAATGCTCTCATCAAACCCTGAAAGTGATAACATTAATCTCTAAACATTGTAATACTGTGATATAATGAGCGTGTGTGGCATCCTGCCATTAAATTCAACCTGTATGCGATCCCCACCAAATATACGGAATATGTTGTCTTCAAGGCTAAGGAAAAAACGTGAACTTCCAGGATCTCCCTGCCTACCGCTTCGACCTCGCAGCTGCATATATTAACAACTTTTGAAGAAATTTATGAAGCAAATCCATAATATTAGCAGTGGGTCTAAGGGATTTCAATGTTTACTTGAAATAAATATTAACAATGGAGAACTAAGGATGAAGGTAAATAGTGTGATACTTCCCTCAACTGAGCACAGCTTTTGGAAGAAAGAAGCTATGGAGCCATGGAGTATTCAGAGTGGCGATGAATTGGGTAGGCAATGCAGTGAGGAAGCAACGAGATGAAGAGTTGATGAAATAAGGAAGGATAAGGCTGAATTAATGGAATGTCTATTTTAAATTAGGTAACGAGTTTTTTAATTATAGGAGTAATCAAATCCCATACCTTTGTTTTAAAAAGTTGTCAACCAAACAATGTGTATGACTTTCATTCTCATTCCTTGTGTCTAACCCCATGAACTAAACACACCCTATATTTTCCATATGTCCTACATTTTCATAAGTGTGTACCTGATTGTCGATTCGACGTGACTCATGACGCTCAGTACCAATTACATGGAGTCCACCAGCTGAT
>CM008342.1:52533748-52544162 GCA_002525835.2 Ipomoea batatas | reverse complement strand
AAAGTGATAAGTTCAGTGGCTTATTTGACATTTTTCTAATTTTTTATTTATCGTATAAATGAAATAGTTTGATGCCACTGGACCACAAAGTCCTTGATGTTTTTAAATAATTATTTTATTTAAATTTATTAAAATAGCTGGGGCGGAGGCCGCCGTTCCTGTAGGCCTTCCTTTGACATCGATGCGCCCGGTCAGCCCTAGCTTTGAAGTGGCGATCACTCGTCCTCCGACTAGGAGAGGGAAGGAGAAGGTGACAAACTCAAATGTAGAGGAAGTCGCCCTGCTCAAGAGGCATCGACCATCCTTCGCCTCACTAACCCCAGTTGTTGACGTCCCTAATGACCACCCGACCGACTTGTTCAACAAGATTTGCGCGGCGGCGCCCCCTCCTAAGTCGAGAATGGGTGGTCGACCAACCTGGTCGGTGAGAAGATTGCTCGGGACTTAATGCAGGTCGGTTTGCGCTCCCCGTTATTTGCGTGGCTTTTCCTTCCCCTTAACTATTAACCATTCATGGTCATTTTTATAGATGGCTCATTCGGTCACTGACCTCTTTGTTCGGGCCAAGGAGTCGGATGAAATACAGCAAAAGGAGGTGGCTTCGCTGAAGAAGGCTTTGCGCCGGTCGCAGGCCAAGTTGAAAGACCTTGAGTTGCAAATGAAGTTAGTTGACCAAGCTGTGAAGGCCGCTAATCTCCGAGCTGACAACGCCGAGCTACAACTCAAGGACTATCGCACTTCTCCGGGCCTTTTTACTGATGTTGTCATGAACCCTACTCTCTTGATCGAGCATCTCTGTAAGGAACTCGGGCTGACCAAGCATTTCTTCAAAGGAACTCGGGCTAGCCGAGGTCTTTATGCGTGCCTTCTCCAAAACATAGGTCGGCGTCTCGGCGAGGACCTGATGTACACCTACGGGACTTGGGCGTTCACAAGCGGGCGCCGAGCCATGCAAGGGGAGGTACGGGCAGCGCTAGAAACGTCCGTCAAGGAAGACGATCTACCCAAAGTGCTGCCCGTCTTACCGAACGAGGTTCCAAACCCCGGTCCGGCTCCCTTTTCTAAGATCTCCACCGAGCAATCAACCCAAGAGGCCGCAGGTCACCAGAGTAGTGCCTCGTAAAATTAATTTTCTTAAAATGGCGGGAACCCGACCTCGTTGTGTCGGGTGACTTTGACAACTTTTGATATTTCTTATTCAAGCTACTTTTATTAAATTTTTAATGCCTTTTTGCTTTTGCTACCTTTGTACTGGGCAGCCCCATGACCGGTGATTTAAGTCTGAAGACCGAATAAACCGGGCTCCCAGGATGGGCGTATGGGCGTCTTGCTCCCATCACCCCATGACTAGGGATTTAGATTTGAGGACCGAATAGACAGGACACCTTGCTCTCAGGACGGGCACCTTGCTGTCGGGATGGGCGCCTTGCTCCCATCACTCTATGACCGGGGATTTAGGCCCAATGACCGAATAGACCAGACACCTTGCTCCCATCACCCCATGACCAAGGATTTAGGTTCGAGGACCGAATAGACCGGGCACCTTGCTTCTAAACTAAAGAAATAACCCTTTTGCTCTTGATGATGATTATTATTATCACAATTACATTTTAATTTTTATATCACGTGTTTTTCCTTCCAATAATTCCTTTTTTTTTTTAATCCAATTCCTAATTATTATATTTGTAAATTGTAATTATTAAACAATGTAATTTAAATTTCTATTTAATTATTTTCACTGAATTACAAGTACTTTCTCCCCTAATACTTTACTTCCAACCAAACCCATGTAAATCCACATGCACCAGCAAATTTAAATTCCAATATATAATGTGTTGTTCTGCGAATTGGAGGCATCATAGATTCATACTCCATCAGTATCCAAGAGCTGCTCTGTTTACGGAATACCTCGTGGGTAGGGTTGGGTTGGGTGTGCAGTCTATACTTCAATAACTACAAGCGGATTATCGTTGCTGAGAGAGAGATGGCGGGGGGAGACGGGGAGGAGGAGTTAGGTCATTCTGCGGCTCCGGTGAGATTGATGAATTTTGTATCTGAAGAGCAGTTACAAGAGGCTAGGAGATCCCGTGGCGCTCGGGTTGAAGACGGAACTGCCCAAAGAGATAGGTCCCTGTTCGAGGTCAATGTTGTGTTATGCTTTATCTTAAATTACTATTGTAAATGTTTTGTGGGCAGAATACTATTATGCGTTGTAGTGGCAATTCAATGTCTGCCTGGCCTAATTCAATCTGGAAACATGGCGAATCTGACTAAATTTTGCAGCACACAGCTACTCTCTTGACTTCTTTTCAATTACAATTTGCAGATTTTAAAGGAGAACAAGGACAAGAAAGATGCTGAATTCAACGAACGCTTCAAGCACAGTAAGTTTTTATTTTATTTTTATTTTTTTTCACCTTTATGTGGTTTGCATTGCATCTATACTTACATGAAAACACTTTGATCAGTTGAGTCTGGGTGACTAAATATTTATTTTCCCAATAGTTTATCGAGCTTTTGTGGTCTTTGATATTTTGTCCATGTCTGGCAACTATGAAGATTCTTTAATTTACTTTCAGGACCCCCCAAAGCACTGGATGAGGATGAAACTGAGTTTTTAGATAAACTTGAGGAGGTAAAACTTACAGAAAAGTAATTAATTAACCACTATCTTGTACTTGACTGTCTCGAGCTTCATTATGACCACATGGTTAAGGTTTTCCCTTTTAATTGGCACAAGTATGCTTAAGATTTTGATTTTGCAATTTGGTAAGGGGTTTGATTCAGTGTGTTTTACTTGTGCAACTTCTGACCCTTGCTGCCTTGAAAACTAATAATCAAGAGCTTCTTTTAGGTCTTCATCGATGAATTGCTTATTCTTATCAGATTTCCATTAGCATGCCAGATGTATTTATATTGTGAGAATGGAGAATATTGTAGAAGTAGACTCGACTTTATATTGTTGGATTGGAATGCAGAGAGGTTCTACTTCCTTCATTTCCTTTTTTTGTTTGGTAATAGAGGGGGTCAATGCTGAGGGAGGTCTTTCATGTTTCCCATTGACATGCATAGCCTGGTTGCATCCAGTGTTTCCATTCCTAGCAGTTATCAGATTATCTTTTGATGGGGGAAAAGAAGGGAGAGTACAGAGA
This sequence comes from Ipomoea batatas, assembly GCA_002525835.2. NCBI lineage: Eukaryota > Viridiplantae > Streptophyta > Magnoliopsida > Solanales > Convolvulaceae > Ipomoea > Ipomoea batatas. Next base: position 52,541,010 of record CM008342.1, on the reverse strand, counting down.
GGAAAGGAGAGAAATAAATTAGGGTTGGGAGAAATTAAAATCTTATTTTAGGTCACTGAAACTAAATAGACACTTTTTAACTTATAACTAAGCTAGGGTAACATTTGCCTAATGAACTAAAGAGTCTCTTATTCGTAACACAACTAACATTTGCAACTTTAATTCATTTCTCACTCATGTATTCCATTCACCATTCTTAGTTTTTTCATTCCATATCATCTTTCATGCCATATTTTTTATCAGAATTTATTTATACTCATCTTGCATATTTGCTAGGTAATCTACTTACAGCTATAATTTTGATTGATTTTATCGGAGATGCATGTGTACATTGTTATGTGTGAAGTAATTTGAAAATCTTAAGACCAAGTTTCACTTGTCATAATCGAAAAGCGAGGAAGTTAAATATTGGTTATGAAAAGATTTTTATGAGTTCTATTTGGGCATGAAAATGTAGAAATTATGTTTTTATGAAATTCTTGTGAATTATGTGCCAATATTCATTCATATTGGTGTTCCTTTAGTCGAGGCGAGAATATGAACAACAACTGGTTGATGAAGAAGCAAAGCAGCTGCGAAGTTTTCAGGTAAGTTGGAACAGTTACTGAGTTGTCCTTTTACCAACAATGTCATGCACCAGAGTGTTGATTTTAGTTGTTTGGGCCCATTTTTAGGCTGCAGTTGCTGCACAGTCTACTACTGTACTTGAGCTCAAGGAAATACCAATCTCTCCTAAAATTCAGGTTAGTTGTTGTTTCTTTATCTACAAGTAGAAAAGTCCTATTGCTAGCCAACTTACAATTTTCTTCTGTGTTAATCTAGAGGTAATAGTAGCTCTCTGTTACCAATACAAGCTGGTTCTGAGAGTAAAACGTGCTAATACTGAACTAAAGGTTTACATGTCTGAAAGTGGGGTGTTTGCAATGAAAACTGGCAAGTAGTGACTAGGACCTTTCCTTCCTTCTTACCTACTCTTTCCGAGCACTGGCTTTGTTACTTAGACTCTTAGCTTTACCCGCATCATCAACACAACATAGCACAGTTTGAGTGAAGGATTTGTTCAAATTTAGTCAAGCAATGTAAAACGTCATCAATCTGACACTTGAACATGTATTCATATCCAACACTCAACTCTGACTCTGGATGACAAAACTCTCTGGTGCATTGTGAAATCTCATGCTGGTAGATTACATGTTTGGCTTTACCTTTATGTAACGTTTGGTTCATGGAATAGGGTTCATTTATCTATTTTGCAAAATGTCAAGGGGCACACACATATTATTTGCATGTAAATATAATCTTTTGGGCATGGATACCTTTGTCATTTAATTATATTTTCCTTTTTGGAAATCTGAAATCCTATTTCTATTCTGTGTTTTCATTCTATAAACCAAACACCACTTCATAAAGGGTTTAACCCATTGCTTTACATGCTTGGAACCCAGTTGGTTTAGATGCTTGTTACTCCCTTGTGTAAAAGAAAAAACAAATTGTGACACCATAATCTCGCTCTAGTTATGTAAATAGAGAGTAGGAGGAAAGTTCATCTTGCATTGACTAGTGTTCCAATGTTCTTAGTTCTAATCCATTCATACAGGAACAAAGAAGTAGTGGGAGGAAGAATCCTCCAGCCAAGCCCTTGGGAATGTTGATAAAAGTTAAGCCACAAGCGAAGAAAGCTAAGGTAGATGATGCAAATTCTGAAGCATCTTTGATGGCTAGGACAACGTCTTATGGTAATGCAAAAGAGTCTTGTCACACACAGGAGTCCCAGGGATACATGAAAACAGGAATGACTGAAGGTGATGACGGCAAGTCTGGTTCCGTTGCAAATGGTAGTTTAGTTCAATACAGTGATGAAAGCGATGATGAATAGTTAATTAGGATTTAGGTGTACTTATATTTGTACTTGGCTTGTTGAGATGAATTTTCATAATCTTAATTGACGACCGACGATGCATCATCAATGATATGTATTGTGGTTTTAGGCTTTTAGCTCTAGCCCAATAGCCTTTCCTAGAAGAACGTATTTGTTACTTATTGGGCTGGGGATTGGTGATACTACCGATCATTATGGCAAATTATTGCATGGACTATGGTCTACACAGCTGTGTGAATCAAAAATAAAAAGTACATTTTTATTATACTAAAAGTACATTATTTTTGTACTAAAAGTACATTATTTGGTAGTATATATAAAATAATATACTTTCAGTACAAAAATAATGTAATCTAAAATAATGTACTTTATGTATAAAAATAATGTACTTTTAATATATTTAAAAATGTACTTTTTACACAGTTGTGTGGACCATGGTCCATGCAATAATCATTATTGCATGGATCGTGGTCCCAAAAGCACATAAAATACATTATTCTAGGCTTCTAGCTCATAACACATAAAGTACATTATTCTAATTTATACTCCGTAAAATATATTATTTTACTTTAGAAATTTCATTATTCTAACAAATAAAGTACATTATATATTATTCTAACTTATAAAATACATTATTTTATCTTAGAAATTTTATTATTCTAACATATATAAAGTACATTATTCTAACTCATACAATACATTTATCTTACCACAAAATGTTCATTATTCTAACACGCACGCAAAATAAGAATTTTTTTAACATCAAAACAATGTCGTTTTTTACCGTGATCCACACGGCTGTGTGGTGTGCTCCACACAATAATTTTCTTGATACTACCACTCCGTAAAAGATGATTTTTGACAGAAATGATCATCTTTCATGAACAAGTGACAAAAATGGGCAACTTTTAAAACTTAGACAAAGAAGGAAAAACTCATTTGGGACTTGAATTTCTGGTAAAAAAAAACACAAACCCCACTTGAGTTTCTCAAATTTCTTGAATACACACACACACATTGTTTTGTGTTTCTCAAATTTCTTTAATATTCTGAATTTCTTGTTGCCTAGAAGGATATTGTGATGCAAAATGGGTTGATGAAGGTGATGACGTCAGCTTTACCAGTGGTTATGTATTTACTATGGACAGAGCAACAATATCGTGAAATTCACCAAGCAATCATGTATAGCCAGATCAACAATGGAGGCTGAATTCATAACTCTTGATCTGGTTGGGCAAGAAGTCGAGTGGCTAAGAAACCTACTGAAAAATGTGCCATTGTGAAGGGTGTACCACACCATCAGTGCCCATACACTATGATTCATAAATTGTTATATGTGTGGTAAAAAATAATGTCTATAATGGAAAGAAAAGACACATAAGAGTCAGACATGAGTTTGTACGACAGTTAATTCTAAATGGAGTACTCATATTAGAATATGTGAAGTTTGAGAGAAATATTGCAAATCATTTCACAAAAGGTTTAAATCGAAAGTCAATCATTGACACGTCAAGGGAGATGGGTTTAAAATATGTAAGATAAAAAAATTCATGATGGATACCACAATCGTGGTTAAACGCAGTCATGAAAAGATTTACATACCCATGAGAAACTGAACATGAGATGTTCTCAAATAAGCGATTTACATAGAGATAGTAGATATCAAAAGTCAAATAGTTTGACTTCCGAAGAACCTGCACATTAAGGGTTGATGTGTGCACCTGAGTTCAAAATTACACACTTCTCAGTTCAAGAGATAGTTCACCCCTGAGAAGTAAGTTACTCAAGTCACTACGTGTCAGTTCAAGTTTAAACATTGACATTAAGGTCAGCTCTTGCATTTCGCTCAGACATCATTCGCTCCTATACCTGTTTGAATGTGTGGGGGATTGTTGAATATAGCACTCAAATAGGTGTAGTTACTCTTAGCCTAATGTCCCACATTGCTTTCAATAGAGAACTTTTCCCTCATTTTAAATACCAACTCTTTTAGAGCCTTTGAAATATTATGGAAGGAAAGGAAAGAGGGTACCCCACGCGCGTTGCCGCACGCGTGCGAGGTGTGGTCTATCTATTTTTGGCCTGGTTCTCAAATTGTTAGTCTACTGAAATCATCTTTCTTCGTTCTATGCTTCGCAGCAGTTCTGTGTTAGCCAGTCGAAAGCGACCGGATTTAGGACAGCACAGTCTTCGACAAATCACTTTTAAGGTAGTGTCTTAAACACGTCACATATTTCTTTATCCTATTTAGTAAGAACACCCTCTCCAACCTACATTAACATAGTCTACGCTACGACATTTTCTATACCTTTGCCTAATAGATAAACTCTCTATAAATGTACAAGTACATGACCAGAATAAAGATAACTCTTTGTAAAGCCACTTTCGGCTTCTTCACTGCCACTGTCTCCTAAAGCACCCTGCATGCAGAACATTATATTATCTCTGGCTCTCACATTGTTTTGATCTTCGTACGCAGAAGAGATTTCAAGAAAGGAAAATGGCTTCAGTGTTGGGATACCATGTATCATCTCTACTAGTCTTTTCTATGCGCGATGCGCAAAAACATATGCTCAATATTTATATTTAAAAAAAATTAATAAATTCTTACTAATTAAAATCTAAATGAAAAAAATATTTATTATATTAATCCAATATATATTGTATACAAATATTATTATAATTAAAGAATATAAGAAAAGATATGGTAGATGCATGTGCATGGTAAAGATAATGGAAAAGTTAACCGAAGTTATAACGGTAATGATATTTTTGTCCAAAAATTTATATAGTACAACTCTAAAAACACAATGTACAAAATGGTTAGCAATACAAACATGGACATAAATTAGGGATATAACTTAGATTGAGACTTATTATGTTTTTAGATAAAACGACTGCCTTTAAAAAAAACAAACAAACAAACGCAAGTGAAACTTGTCTGTGGCATTCTGTGCCACAAACGCAAGTCTCACTTGCGTTTGTGCTTTACGAAAATACAAAATACAAATACAAGTGGGACTAGCGTTTGACATATATATAGGAGTCTCAAATGAATTTTCCTTTTCTTTTTTGTCAAGTTTTAAAAATTGTTCATTTTTGTCACTTGTTCATGAAAGATGGTCATTTCTGTCAAAAACTCTGTAAAAGATATCTTATTAATAAAGATTTCTACAAATATAAATAAATATAATAAGATAAATTTGGAGTTTACTGAGATTCAATTATAATATAATACTCCCGAGTCCTGTTCATGAAATTGAAATATAAGTGAGCATTTGAAGCATAATCTTCAAACTATATATAATTTGCATTAGTAAAGTAAGAGTAATTCTACCTGTATTCCCAATTTCTACTCTCTATGATTTGGCATGTTTTGATTGCTCAATTTAATAGGAGGCAATGATGTTTATCCATTCATTCTTTTCTTCCTCCAATCAAATTTAAACACAAGTAAGAATAAAAATTTGGAGTATGTTTTTGGGATTACATTAATATTTTTTGTAAAGTAATTATAAACTTTGTTCTCCCAAAATAAAATTATAAACTTTGTAAGAAGCCTAGCTACTCTACTGCCCTTAAATTATTGCAATGAATAACATCATCAGGCATCAGCCATGACGTGAACATAGATAGCAGCGGATCAACAGCCGTATCTTGAACAAGCCAGCACCACGATCCAGATCTAATAATTCCAAATCATCGAATAGCAAGCAGCCAAGCAGTATGCTACCTGGCAAATTATGCTACGGGTGGTCCACATTGTAAGATGGACCCAGGTCTAAAACACATGTTTGAAATAACGATGTCGTTAGTGACACCGTTTCCTCAGTCAATTATATATATATATATATATATATATATATATATATATATATATATATATTTTTTTTTGTGAATATAGAGTTTAAAAATTGTAAATATAGATTCAAAAATTGTGTTATATTATTGAATATAGAGTTCCGTAATGAGTTATTTCCACTTTTGGTCCCACGACTATTGGATCATTTCCACTTTTGGTCCTCAACTATTAAAATTTTCAGATTTGGTCCCACGACTATCAAATCCCTACCACATTTGATCCTTCCGATCAATTTCCGGCCACATTCCGGTCACCGGTAACTATTTTCCGACGAATAAATTCAGTCAAGGACAATTTTGTCATTTCATTTTTATTTATATTATTTTATTTTTTAAAAAATCCCAACCCTTCGTCTTCCCCAACTGCCAAAGGAATATCGGCGCAACTCAGATGGGTCATCGCCGGTTGAGGACTCGCGGCTGCCATCTTCGTCGGCAACTGTGTCTGCAACGTCAACTGGAAGTCAGTGGTATGAACTCCAGACTGTATGCGTTCGATTGCTGATGAAGGAATAGAGAAACCAGCGCGTCTTAGTTCTTCTAGGCATCGATAAACAATCTGTTGGTCGGTTTCTAGGTGTTTCGGCGGAGGTTCGCCCGTCTCCATGATCGTCTCAGAAAGGAGGAGACGACCACAGAACGATGGAAAAGGTATCCGGTGCCGGAAACTCGATGTATGTAAATCATTCATTCATGAGTACTGGAAATGGGATTTAGTTTCTTTCCTATTTTTGTTCTCGATTAAAATTGTGATTTTTTGTTTTTGAAAATGATTTATGAGATTGCAAGCTTTTCTGCGTTTCTCAAATGAGGAAAAAAAAAAAAGAGTGACTGTTGCTTCTAGTGGTGAGGAAGAAGATGGCTGCACAAGAAAGGGTTGGGTTTTGGGGGAAGATCGCTGCCAAAGGGAATTTTTTTTTTTTTTTAATAATAGAATATAAATAAAAGGTAAAATGACAATTTTATCCTTAAATTAATTCATTCATCGGAAAATAATCACCGGTGACCGGAATTTGATCGGAAGGACCAAATGTGGTAAAGATTTAAAAGTCGTGGGACCAAATCTGAAAATTTTAATAGTCGAGGACCAAAAGTGGAAATGGTCCAATAGTCGTGGGACCAAAAGTGGAAATTTCTCGTTCCGTAATTGTGAATATGAAGTTAGGTTATGAAATTGTAAATATAGAATTATGTAATTGTGAATATTGAGTTCTGTAATTTTGTATATTGAGATATAAAATTGTAAATATAGAGTTAAAAAATTATGAATGTAGAGGAACAGATTCGCCAAAGACCTTGTGGTCTAGTGGCACCCGGTGTCCCAGAAAACACTCTCACATGGATGATGGGAGTGAGTTCGCTTTGCGCTTCAGTAGGTTGAGAAAGTAGCTAACTGTTGACTCTTTGCGCTTCAATAGATTGAGAAAGTAGTTATGAACAGATACTACATTGTAACTGAGTCAGTAGTACTCAAAAAAAAAATGAAGGCAAACAACAAGTTAACGGCAAGGAAAGAAGTAAC
>CM008342.1:52465311-52478097 GCA_002525835.2 Ipomoea batatas | reverse complement strand
AAGACCTTCCCACGGATCAAAGTCGGGTCAAGATTAAAATGTAATATTTATACGAGAAAGCATAATAATATTAATAAGAAATAAAATGTTTATTGCTTATATAGGAAAGTGTAATACTTTTGAAGAAAAATGTAATATTTTTACATTTTGATTTAAAAGTATTACATTTTCCCTTATAAGTAACAAATATTTATCAATATTACTTATAAGGAAAAATGTACTCTGTAATGTTTTTAATGAAAAATATAATACGTTTACATCAAAATATAAAAGTATTACATTTTCACTTATAAGTAACAAATACTTTATTCATGACCAGTATTACATTTTTCTGTATAAGTACTAGTATACTACATTTTAATATTGATGCGACCCAACCCGATCCGTCTCACGATTAAAGATTCATGAGACGGTCTCACACAAGTATAACTCATTTTTAAATTCGTTTATAGAGTTTAAATTTTTTTTTATAAAAAAAATCTCCATAGCCTTCTTTTTTCTGTTTTTGTTTTTGTTAAAAGCTAATTTGTAATTTTTTAAAAAATTTCTTTCTGATAGTTATAGTTGATTAAACCAGTCAAACTTTAGTTTGTAATATATTTTTCAAACACCCCACCATCATCAATTATTTTTTCTTCATGGAAAACAAAAAGGATAAATTTTGGATGAAAGAATAAATGTGGTAAGTAATTTAATTTAATTTAAAAGTAATGTGCAACTATCAAATCATAATTTAGCGGTATTATAGTTGAATAATTAATGTTTTTTATGTGATAAGAGAAATTGTAACCACTACATGATGGTATATATTATGTAAATTCCATAAATCGCATTAAGAAGACTTGGTGTGATGAACTCGAACCAGAAAGTGTTAGCAAAATTGAAATCGTGACTATTTTATTAATTTAACATGAATATAATTAGTTTTTGTTAAACGATATTTTACAACAATGATAAAAGAAAATATAATTTATAATATAAAAATAAGCTACTATTTTAAATCTCTCTCTCTCTCTTCACTTTGACTCATAGTTGTTAATTCGAGACCACGACACATGTGAAAGTAAATAAATTAAAATGATATGCTATTTATTTATTTATTTATTTATTTATTTATGTGCATAACATACACGAGATCAACTATCGATTCAAAGTCTCGCTCTCATCAAACAACTATTGTTGTCACATACGTTCAATTTCATGCATTCTTAGTGATGTACTTAACCTCACTATAAAGCTTCTTTAGCCATGCAAAACGTTGTCAAAGTCATACGCCTACACAAGAAGTTAAACAAATAATTAATGTTGCAGTTGTTGAGGCATTAGCCAGTCAAAAAGGGAAATGCAAGAGGAGTTTTCTAAACAAATTCAAGCAAGCATGGATGAAATGAGGAAGCAATTTAGTTTGATGCAGACTCCTATTTCTCAAGCTGCACAATCAAGGCGGGAGGATGACATATATGTAGATGTCGAGCCACAATCTCACAGTGAAAAAGCTAGTTGTCTAGACCCTTTTGCTTATTTACCGGCCATAACTAATTGCTTATAGTTAATTTTATTATTATTTATTAAAAACATATTAGTTGATTTTTAAATATGAATTCATGCAGTTAGGAGCACGACGCCATTTGTGTTTGGAAGATCCCGTTAGACGTACAGTGGCATTTGGGACAGCTTACAGGGGTGAAAAGGTTCACGAGGTAGAATTAAATGTAGATCAAGTGAAGGTTAGCGTGGATAACATTATTGATCCAAGTGCAAATGTATCATTCCCTACCGACGAGGTTCAGTTTTTAGGTGCTCCAATGCATCACTTTATTATTTGGCCAAAGAAGCTAGTTGAGTTACGTACTCAAACTGATGAGGTATGTATTCTCAAAACTTTTAGATTTTAAAATAGTATTTAATTTACTTTTCAAAAATAGTAATTGTTACTTATATTGAACAATTAAAAAAGAAAGTCCAAATTGACTTATGAATTCGCTGTGCAACAATCTTCTGTGGATTTGACTATAGCTGATCCAACTTCTTTGAGTCCTTTATGTCAAAAGGCATATAAAGTTGTTCGCAATCTAAAACAAAATCTTGTAATGGATATGTCTTGTGGTACTGTGAGCGACATTGAATATGAGTTACATCTTGAGAAGTTAGAGATCATGCGTTTTTTAAATATGGAGACGTTGGATATTTCTTGTTTGCAGTTCTTTATAAGGTAATAAGTTTTTCGCTATTATTTTGTTCATAGTATTTTTCATTTCATTTATTAGAACTATTATATATATTAGTAATATATATGATTGGCTGTATTTTCTAATAGGGGTCTTTATAACGAATTTGGTTTGACATCATAAAGACCATGTATGGTGATGTTGTGGGTTTAGTTGTGGTGGAATGTAGGTGATAAAACGAGGTTCCCCGAGTGTCGTGTTCTCAATTATGACAAATTAGAATTGAATTACGTGTTGTCAATTAGGATGTTAAGAGACAAGAGTTACAAGAATCACTAGAAAACAAATGAATCATTAAGGAAAAAGGTAAGCAATGGTAAAACTAGGGAGAACAATGAAAGAAACAAAGGAATGGATGTCCTATCTAGGTCTCGTGCTTGACAACACTACGGGGATTCTAGACAATGTGACTCGGACTCAATCAAGGGAGCCCACGACACCATCACCGGGTGGCGTCACACTCCGGACTCCCGGTTCCTCATTCGGATGGGGCATTTTATCGAACGCCTGGTATACCCCTCCTCCTAGGTCTCATCCTTCCGGATCAAAGGCGGGAATGTGGTTAATTAGGACTCATGTAGATCCGCTATCGCACAATCTACACTTCCCCTCACTTGGCTACCTATTGTGGCCACAATGGCACCAATCGATTCACACATCAACCACACTTGACATAAGAACCCTAAATGAACATTTCTAGAATCATAAAAACAAAGCAAAACTTAACAACAATGAAATCAAATTGAAATTGCAAAATGGAATTAAAAAATGAAAGTAGAGTAGAGATTACCAAGCTATGTGAGTCGTCTATTACATTTTTTTATCTTCAATCCATCCAATCAATCTAGATCTATTCCCTACCTAAAGAAATCTAGAACTAAGAAAAAGGGGAAATTCCCATAAGGGAAAAAGGAAAGGAAATCAAATCTAAAAGTGGTGGATCCCCTTTCTAAAATGTTAGGGATTGATTTAAATAGTCACCACAAAGCTAAATTCCATTTTTGTCCTTAATGATGCGCTCCACGTGGGCTCCAACGTGTGGACCCCTATTGAAATTATTCCATGTGTATTCCACGCGTGGAGGAGAAAAGCCAGTGAAAATTTCGCTGCGTACGAGGGGGCATGGCCTCGTACATAACCTAGGATCCACAAGCGCGGTCCACCTCGTTTCTTCGTTGCTTCTTTCCTTGGCCTCTGGTTTCCTTTAATCCTACAAGAATTGCTTTGAAACACAGCAAAATGTAAAGTTTTGCAAGAATGAACACATCAAAGCTTATTACGCACTAATTTAATCACAAATGGGCATAAACGTTGCATTTAAAGTCCTCAAACCGACCCTTTTTCTAACTACTTTTGGCGCTTATCATATGGCTTCTTAGATCTAAATTGGATTCAACCAAATTTGATGACTACAGAAAAACGAGCAAGGTATATAAATGTCACCATGTAATATGGAAATAAACAATGTTATTTAGCCCATATGTTTTAAAGGAAGTTTTAATTGCTTCAAATAAAATAATTTAAATATTATGTACTTTGCTAAGGGTCTTGTGGTCAAGCGGCATAGATGTGACTTTTCAAATGGGAGGTCTCAGGTTCAAACCCTAATGTAGGGGCATTGACAATTTCTCCAAAGAAACCAAAATGAATTAAATGTTTGGTAAGTATTTTATACATTTGTAAAATTATATATATATATATATATATATATATATATATATAAATTTTTAATTGTAATTAATTCAAATATAGTGTGCCGAACAAGTTGGAAGTACCGAATGCGGATATTATGTGATGAAATACATGTTTGGAATTATTTCCAAAGAAGCATACTGATAGGGATTATTCCCCGATCTATGCAATTAAACTGGTCATCTTTCCCTGCCTAGCCTATCCGGACCTTTTGCGCGGTCTACGGCCGTAGGGAGGCCAATCGTCGTCTCGAGTCTATGATCGGATTGACCGGGCCGAGCACTGCACCTTAGGGAGTTCCTCCTTTAGTCTAGCATGTTGGGCTTGCAACATCTGGCTTTCGAGTACGGGACTCGCCTTTAGGCCGGTGCATGCCCTCCATGCCCCAGGGCTGGTACTTGTCCCTTGACAACCTATAAATACCGCATTTAGGGTGTGTTTGGTAACCCGGAAAATATTTTCCGAATTTTCAGTGTTTGGCAACGTCCGAAAAATGTGGTCAACGGAAAACAGAAAATCAGTTCATTTTTCCGGAGTCATTTTCCGGAATCATCAAAATGACCGTTCCGCATGTTCTTGACCAAAACCAACACATATCCTATATCACCCAATACCGAAAATGGACCAAGAGGTGGGAAACCGACGAAAACAGTACAGGTTTCCGGCGTTGTTTTAAGCTTTTTTTTTTAATTTTTAATTTTTGAGTTTTTAATTCTATTTTTTAATGAATAATATTATTATAATTTTTTATATTTTATTTTAAATAAAATAGTTACAATGTCTAATTATACAATTCTACCCATTTTCCAAAAAATGAACCAAACACACAAAGACAGTTTTCCAGAATACATCCAAACACTGGAAATGAAACTATTTTCCGGAAAATGACTCATTTTCCTGAAAACATTTTTCAGAAGTCAATTTCCTACTTTCCAAACGGACCCTTAATGTTGTGATGGGCCTTTTTGGCTGTTTTCTATATAATAGTCAAGTAGCCCAGGAACCTCTAACCCACTGTCACATTGACCAAGCTATCCTAGGGTATAACCTCTTGTACCCGTTCAATCATCAATAAAGAGTATTTTGACCGTATTCTGCTACGAGTATTGTTCTTACGTATTTGCGTGTTTACTCTATCGCATACGAAGGAATGGATAAGGCAAGTGATTTAATAAAATACCATTCTCATTCAAAACTTAAAAATACTAGCTTACTAATTATTTATTAATTCTCAACATTGTAGATCATGGAGAGAGTTGGTAGATTGAGCTACAATCATTAAGAGATTAATGGAGTTAGAGACGTTTGGGCCAAGTTCTTCATTGATGAATGGTTTAATACATTGTATTCATACGTGAAGTAATATAATTGATATTGATAATTTTAGATTTAAATTGTATATTAATTAGTATCAATCATTCAATTGAGAGATTTATTACTTTTATTAATTGTGATATTATAAATATAAATTGTACGGGTTTTGGATGTGATTGGAATAAGATATTTGAGTAGGTTTTGAATGTGGCTGTGATACATATATATTTTTTTGAAAGGGTGTGATACATATATATATTTCAACAGGTTTTGAGTGTAATTGACAAATAAATGTAATATTTTTTAAAAAAAAACAATACATACAACGTCAGTTATTAATATTAACCGATGTTGCATGTATTATATATTTTTTTCTAAAAAAATAACCTACAATAATAACCGATGCTGTAGAGCTTTATTTAAAAAAAAAAAAAAAAACCTACAATGTGGGCTAATTAGTAATAGTCGACGTTGTATATTAATTTTTTTTAAAAAAAACTTTTGACGACGTCGGTTATTTTATAACTGACGTCGTATGTGCACCATACAACATCTCTTTAATCACGCCTTTTTTAGCCGGCATTAAATGGTCCAAAAATCGACGTTAAAAGTCCTCTGTGTACTAGTGAAATTAGGGGTTTTAGATGTTTTGTGCTTGATGGACTTGGAACGAACTGATACACCATGAGAGTGGGGCAATTCCTTGTTCTAATCTTTGTTTATTGATTATGAGAGTGGTTAATAAACTAGGATGGCTACATGTTTTCCCGCTTGATGTCTTGGTTATTTGTTTTCCCTAATCCCATAGGTTGTTGAAGAATCTAGAAAACAATGCTCCCAAGCTTGAGTCTTATTTATTTATTTCGTGTATATGTGTTAGTCTTACCATTTCTTTAAACTTGTTTGATTAGCTTCTTGTTGATTTTCTTATACTAGTGTCTAGTTTCTTGTGATTACATATTGCGTGTCATATTTCCAATCTCATGAGGACAACATTGGTACTCTGTGCACTCACTATCACTTATTTTACCACGTCAATTGTCTCACGGATACTTATCTGTGAGAAGTGTCTGGTCAGGTTGGGTCAATCTGAAAGTATACTACTTATACGGAAAACTGTAATACTAATTAGGGATAAAGTATTTGTTATTTATAAGGGAAAGTATAATACGTTAGAGGGAAAATGTAATACTTTTACATTTTGATGTAAAAGTATTACATATTTTATCAAAAGTAGCGTTAATATCATATAGGGTCCTCCGAGTACAGTATAGTGGTCTTGCCACGTTTAGTCCTAAACTTTTAGATTTGACTTTCAAATTGTTACCATTTGTGGCATAAGTTAAGCACCCACACTCCTTCAACTTTCAAAATTTAACCAGTCGTGGTCATCTTGAAAGGACCATTAATGGTTAAAATTTGATAGTTGAAGGATCATGTCTAGTTAACTTGGACCACAAATAGTAACAATTGGAAACTCGAAAGACCACGAGTGATCAATTTTAAAGTTTAGAACTAAACGTGCAAAAATCAATATACTCGGAGGATCCCTGATGCTATTAACTCTCAAAAGTATTATATTTTCCCTTCTAAGTAATGTTGGCAAGTGTTTGTTATTTATAAGAGAAAATGTAATACTTTTAAGGAAAAATGTAAAAGTATTACATTTTTCTACAAAAGTATTACATTTTCTCATATAAGTAATAAATATTTTATTCTTGATTAGTATTACATCTTCCAGTATATATAAGTATTATATTGAAAGTTGTAATTTTAGTGGTTGAATTTGTGAGTGTCGTCCTCTAGGAATGGCTAGGAGGGATTCGAGTAGCAAGGGATTAAACACGAGTTCATCGAGTGTTTGAAAGCTAACCAAAATGGTGTATGTAATTGCATGAGATCAAGATAAAAACAAGTAATTGATTAAAGTACTAAACAATGATAAAGAATAGGATTTAAATCAAATAACCATGTACAAATGCTTCTTTAATGCTCTAAGATTCTAGGCTAAACAATGCTAAAAAATGAAGTGAGGAAATCACGCTAATGCCAATGCCACTCTCGTGGACATTGGCTACCACCAAAGTTCTCATCCCATTCTCATAGCAATTAGACTAGGTGAGGTATTTAATCAAACACCTTGTGTGCATAATTCCTTCCAACTTCCCTTTCTCAAGGGCAAGTTAGAAATGTGGGAAGGATTGGCCATGGTGAATCCCTATTCTCATAGGTGAAACACCAATTCCATAAAACTCTTGAAAGATTGGATCCTAATCAATGCAAGTGTCAAATAATATCCTATTTCCACAACCACTTTCATTATAAAAGCAAGGAAAAACCTAGATTAAACAATGCAGTTTATATAAGCATTCATACCAGGAAATTCAATCTAAATCCCTAAAGGATTTAACTACTCATAATGAAATTGAAGATTAAAAAAATTGGAATAATAAGCAAGGAATTTAATGCAAAAAGGAAATTGAGAATTGCAAAAAGAAGAAATTGAAATACTTACTTGAATGATTAGATAATACTTGAATATGAAATTGTAATGGAATTTGCAATTACAAGAGTAATTCTTCTCTAAATCTCCCTAAAAAGTAATGGATTTGCAACTAAAATATATTTTAAAGTGTTTCTAGAGAGAAAACCTAAAAGAGGACTTCAGAAATTTCAAAGATAAGTTCAAAATAAAGCCTAAACCTATTTATACTAATGAAATTGCGCCAAAAAAACCTCCACCAATTTGCCTGGTCACGGTGGTGGTCACACCCCACCATCGTGACCAAGCCACGACCTTGCGGATTTCAGTAGTCACTCTGCTGGTCACGGTGTGACCAGCAGCTTGACATCCTCTCGGTGGTACGGTTTGACTTAAATCCTTGTTCTGTTGCTCCGCTGAACTTTGTTATGATTTTGGCCATTCATTCTTGCACCATTTTGTCTTGAATTCATCCCGATTTGCCTTCATTTTATGCTTCATCATGCCTCGGTCCCCGGTTTTCAATCATTGCGCCTTAAACACCTAAAATATACTTCGTTCTTGCACAAACACATAAAATTCACTTAAAAGTTAGTACAATTAAAACATATTTATAGGTTAATTCACGGTTTATCATATATTTTCGTCTTAATCCAACTCGTCTCATGAACAATGATTCGTGAAACGGTTTTACACAAATTTTTGCTTTAAAACTTACATATTGAAGAGTTATAAATGATTTTTTTTTTGTTCTAAGTAACAATCAAACTATGTGGGTGCATCTTGTACTAAATCTAAATTACTTTCATAGTAGTTGAGATATCAAATACCCCAAGATAGTTAGTCCTTTGACATTTGACATTTGAAAAAAAAACAAAAAACACATTGGTAAAAACAAATTAATATAATGAAATGAAAAGACATTTGAAACAAAAAACAAATGACATTGGTAAACAAAAACTAAATGAAATGTTTCACAAACTACAAAAACTACACAAATGACATTTGAAAATTCTATAAATTAAGACAAACAATTTCAAAAATACTCTTCAAAAAATAAAAACGCATTGGTAAAAAACACACAAATATAATGAAATGAAAAGAACTCCAAGACTTCAATTCCGGAACACATTCAAAGAACACACACAAATATAACGAAAAAAATAAAACTTCAAGAATTCAAGAACACATTGAATGAAAAACATAGACAAAAAGGACAAGGCACCGAATTAATAAATTATAAAATGATCTCTGAAAATACACAATTCACACACATGGAAACAAAAAACGCATTGGAGGAAAAACACACAAATATAACGAAACGAAAAGAACTCCAAAACATTCATTCCGAAACACATTCAAAGAATACACACAAATATAACGAAAAAAAAAAACTTCAAGATATTCAAGAACACATTAAATGATTAAATGAAAAACACAAAAGACAAAAAGGACAAGGAACCAAATTACTAAATTATAAAATGATCTCTGAAAATACGCAATTCAAACACATGGAAACAAAAAACGCATTGGGTGGGAATACACAAATATAACGAAACGGAAAGAACTCCAACACATTCAGGAACACATTCAAAGAATTTCAAAACGAAGCGAAAATAAACCAAACCTACACAAGAATACTTTAAAAATGCAATAACTTTACGAAAACATACTAACAATGTCGAAAATAATACTTAGAAAATAAAACAACTCACTATTCCTAATAGAAATAGAAATACCTTTAAAAGTTGTTTACTGAATTTCAAAACGAACTTTAGAACTACCAAATTCAAACAAAAAAATATACCGAAAGAACGCTAACAAAAACAATGAACGATAAAAAAGAAAATTAATATATGGGAAAAACACACACAAATATAACGAAACGAAAACAACTCCAAGACAATCAGGAACACACACAAATATAACGAAACGAAAATAAAGCAAAACTACACAAAAACACTTTAAAATGCAATAAATTAAGGAAAACAGACTAACAACGAAGAAAATAATCCTTAGAAAATAAAGGAATTCACTATGCCTAATAGAAATACCTTTAAAAGTTATTTACTGAATTTAAAAACACTCTTTAGAGAACTACCCAATTCAAACAAAAAATATACCAAAAAAACGCTAACAAAAACAATGAACAGTAAAAAAGGGAAAATAATTAATACATGCTATGAATTAAAACAAACAAACTAAATATTTCATAAATACTCCTTAGAAAATAAAAACACATTGGGAAAAAACACACAAATATAACGAAACGAAAAGAACTCCAAGACATTTAGGAATACATTCAAAGAAAACACACAAATATAACGAAACAAAAAGAACTCCAAAAAATTCAGGAACACATTCAAAGAAAAATAGAATGAACAAAATCCAAAGCACAAATATAACGAAGCGAGAATAACTCATAAATGCAGGGAAAACATAAAGAGAAAAAAAAAAAACAAAAACTACACAATAACACTCGGAAATTCTAATATAAATTAAGACAAACAAACTAAATGTTTTGAAAATACTCTTTAGAAAATAAAAACACTTTTGTAAAAAAAAACACACACACAAATATATTGAAACGAAAAGAACTACAAGACATTCATTCAGGAACACATTCAAAGAATACACACAAATATAACGAAACAAATAGAACACAAAGAAATTCAGGAACACATTAAATGGAAAACACAACGCACAAAAAGAAAAGGCACAAAAGTACTAAATTATAAAATGATCTTTGAAAATACAAAATTCAAACTAAAAATATGCCAAAAGAATGCTAACAAGAAAATATGAATGATTAAAAAGAGAAATTATTGCATGGAAAACACAAAAATACATTCAAAAATATAACGAAGCGAAAAGAACTCCAAGACATTCAGGAACACATTCAAAGCAAAACACCATTGACAAATATAAAGAAACAAAATTACTCAAAACAACACAAGACAAAGTACTGAATTATATAACGATCTTTGAAACTACACAATTCAAACAAAAAATGCCGAAATAACACTAACAAAAACACAATGAACGGTAAAAAGAGAAAATTAATGCATCGGAAAAAAAAAAACAAAAAACACACAAATATAACAAAATAAAAAAAAAACTCTGAGACATTCAAGAACACATTCAAAGAAAACGCAATAGACAAAATCAAAAGGTACAAAAATAACGAAGCGAAAATAATAGAAAAATGCAAGAAAACATTAGGAAATACACAATTCAAACTAAAAATATGCCAAAAGAATTCTAGCAAACAAAACGAACGGTAAAATGGGAAAATTAATGCATGGAAAAAAATAACAAAAAACATACAAATATAACAAAACGAAAAGTACTCAAAAACATTCAGAAACACATTAAAAGAAAAATGCAATGGACAAAAACAAAAGTCACAAATATGACGAAGTGAAAATAACACCAAATGTAGGGAAAACATAAAAAGAAAGAACCAAAAACTACATAAGAACACTTGAAAAAAGACTAAATACGTCTAAAATATTTCTTTAAAAAAAAGCACTATTCCTAATAAAAATACCTTTAAAAGGTATTTAAAAAATATAAGTGTCTGGAATGTTCATGTTGTGATTATTATTTTCAATAACAACCAATGGTAATTAATAAAGCAACAAAACATAAAATCTGGCCCTATACAATAAATGAGAAGTTATAGAAGAGATGTTCCAATTCATTATCAAAGAGAATTAATGAGAGAAGGACATTTACCTGGTATATTCTTATCAGTTTAACTGTTTTCAATTGGATTAAAGAAGACACCTCTTTAAGTGACATATTCCACTGCCCCTTCTTCCCAGCCAAAAACAAAACAAACACAGAAAAAAATCAGAGCATGGTAGTATATTTTTTCAAATATTTCTTTGTTTAGATCCTGGGCCTGCACATCAGATGATGTATCAGAACAAAAGAAATAATGCATCAAGAAGAAGGAATTACTGTTACATCAAGGTAATAGAGCAATCAAACATAAAATCTAACCCTATACAGTAAGCACCATTAATATGACAGAAGGTGATTTACCTCAACTTTCTTGTGAACTTATAAATGTCTTCTGCATACTCCACAACTGCCAACTCATTGTACACATATCCAGCATCAATATCTTCAATCTTCTCCTTTGGTATTTAATGTTCAGTCCACAAACAGCCTATGCAAAACCAATAAAAGTCCAAAGAAAATTCTAATTTTCAATCAACAGGAACAAAAGAAGGGTAAAGAAATAATATTAGAATCAAGTCAAGCCACTAAAAGTTAAGCCTAAATCCGAACTAGGAGGATTGTTGGCCTTGATCTGCATTAAAGCATTGATGAAAGGCTTTGACAAAAGCTTAGACATGACTGTTTCAATGCAAAGATTAATGATCAAAACTCCAACCACTGCAGCAAAGCTTTGCATCAATGGAAGCCAATCATATGAAGAAGGCTTGGTAACCAGTCATTGGATATCTGCAAAAAAATACCACACCTTCAATAGTCTGCTTTTCCATTAAAATATGAAACTTCTATTTTCTATTTCTCCGGTTAGTAAATGCACATATAAATTTTGGCTATCAGTCGAGTAATTGCTATGTTGCAACAGCACAGTGCTTAATATAATGTACTATGAATGAACTGTTGTTTATTTACCTATAGTCCATCCCATATATATTTCGCTTTCCCTACCCTTCCAAGTTGTAGAATTGTCTGCCTTCCATTCTTCTGGAGCCAAAAAAAAAATGAAAAGATAGTAGTTAAGGCCTAATACAACTGTTTGAGCATAGCCAGAATTCTTTTAAGGAGCCAGTGAAGATGTTGGGAGGTAAATGACTCAAAACAACAGCCATCCACCCTCAATGAGTTCTAAGTTCATGTTCTTGTTTTCTTGAGAGATAATGAACTCATCATTTAGCTCCATTATGAGTTGAAAATTCTTAACTGAGCTCTGGATCTTGAGATCTGGCCTTCCTCTGTCTCTGAAGTCTAATTCATACTGTTTCGAAATCTACAACATTTACCAGAACAGTGAACACATGCACATGAGATCAGACAGATGATATCCTC
>CM008342.1:52451757-52465211 GCA_002525835.2 Ipomoea batatas | reverse complement strand
ATATATATATATAGGCGTGCTGAGGTGAGAACGAATGCCCGCTAAATAATATAAAACCAATCATAGTCGTCCACACGTCTATATTTATCGGATTAAATGTAATTTAAAAAAAAAAAGACGATGTGACATTTTCATAAATAACTCGCACTTTGGTGCAAGTAACATGTGTTAAAAGTGTAAGTAACTGGTGTAAGTGTGCAAGTAAAATTACTTAAAAGTGCAACTATTTTTTCGCTTAATAGTGCAAGTAATTTGCATTTTTTTTACATTTGTGCACCTAATGATAACGTATTTCACATTTGTGCTCTTAATGATAATGTTCGGTGCAACTAATAATAAAGTTAAGTGTACTTAATACTGATGCACATTGTACGTTATTTGTCCCACTTTTAATACATTTTACTTACACTTAGGCGCATTATATGAAATTGTTTTACTCCCAAAGAGAAAAGGAATTATCTTAAAATTGTAATGGTCGGTCGGTATTTAGGAAAATGCTCGTTATTTTGAGATTGTTATCCGATTGAAATTTAATGGGCTGTTTTTTTGTTTGTTTTTTTTTTAGGAAAAAGTGTCAAATATGCCACTGAACTTATCGTTTTTGTGCAATTGGGCCATTAAACTTAAAAAGTGCAATTCAACCATCAAACAAGCAAAATTTGTGCAATTGGGCCATTTTTACAACAATTTTCTAGTAAAATCCCATTATATTACTAACATATATGTATTAAGAGTTGCATTTTCTTCTACTATACTAGTTGGGAGTCAATATTGAAATGTTTTTAACTCAAATTGAATTAATTTTTTTTGTAAAAATGGTCCAATTGCACAAATTTTGCTTGTTTAATGGTTGAATTGCACACTTTTTAAGTTCAATGGCCCAATTGCACAAAAACGATAAGTTCAGTGGTCTATTTGACACTTTTTTCTTTTTTTTTTTTTATATAAAGAAACACATTCATTTAATGAGTTAATTCCATGTTTGGTCCTATATTTATATGTGATATTCCATTTTTAGTCCTTTTTTATCAAAACATCCACATTTGGTCCTAGTATTATTGTGGCATGACCATTTTTGGTCATCCGTCAACAAAATTATTGAAATGTCGTTAAATACAATGGCATTTTGATTTTCAATTACATATTTTTTTTTTCAAAAAAATAAACATACAAATATAGCAGTGTCAACTTACTTTGTATAAAAATGATTGAAAAACCATTGTATTTAACGACATTTCAACAATTTTGTTGACGGATGACAAAAAATGCTCATGTCACAACAATACTATAACCAAATGTGGATGTTTTGATAAAAGATGACTAAAAGTGGAACGTCACCTATAAATCTATGACCAAAAATGAAATTAACTCTTCATTTAATCATAAGTTGAAACAATTACAAATATGATCAATAAAGAAACACATTCATTTAATGAGCTGTTTAATTGGATGTAGTTGCAATTCAATTACAACACAATTATTTGATCGCTCAAATTACAGTGTTTGATTGGACGGAATTGAAATTTCACTGAATTACGATTCTTTCCATTTGTAGAATTGAAATTCTTAGATCCCGAATAGAAATTGTAATTCGAAGCCGTGGAAAAGGAAAAAACTAAAGAAATTATTATTATTATTATTATTATTATTATTATTATTGTTACATAAGTATATTTTAGTCTTTACATCACTCTTTTCCTTCTAACAATTCTTAATCATTACTAGTTTTACACGCGCATTACGCGAATGGGTTAATACCCAATGTTTATATTTAAATAAATATTTGAAAGTATATCAATGCAAGATTATATAAATACTACTTTTGGTTTGAATTTTTCTAAGTATTCTTAATTTTCTTTTGAGTAACATTGTCATTGTCTTAATCATTACTATTTGTCATCTTCCTTTTTTTTTCGGTAGTGTGTTAATTGTAATTGGGTTACTGTTGGTAACATAGATGACAACGTCATTCAATGAGGTTATGATGTAGGAGCTATGGACTTTCCTTTAGGTGTTCTGCTCACGGTTCATTTAGTTCAACCATTATTGTTGAATGAGTTATTGTGGATAAAGAAATCCATAATTTAAGGAAAAAGATTAAATAAACTAGTAAATATTTAAAATTTTTAAATATTATGTATTCCAACTATATTAAAAATTGGTTTCTCGCTTCAATTTGTTGGGTAATGCGTTATTTGAGTATTTTCATTGACAACAAATTCCCCAAGTAGTTAATATGATTGGTTTCAAACTATTTTTTTTCATGATATTAATAAAATACTTGGTAAATAAATATATAACATTATTGTGTATTATAACTTTGATATTTAATTACAAGATATTATAAAAATAACATAATGAACAATGTAATGAATATCAATTGATGAATTTGAATGTACAAACTCTCTGCATTAGAGAAAATAAAGACAATAAAACTAATGAAATTATTTTTCTTATTTAATTTATTGATAATGATTTTTTTTTTTAATAAAGTCATTGTAGACACATAATTCTAAATTAAAGAAATGCACATGTATCATTTTTTTGTTGTAACTACTAATTTATTTGATTCAATAAGAGTAAAATAGAGTGACCTCGCCTCAATTTGTTGGGTTATTTGAGTACTCTCTTTGTCACCCAATCCCCAAGTAGTATTAATAAAATACTTGGTAAATAAAATATATAAAATTATTTTGTATTATAACTTTGATATTTAATTACAATATATTATAAAAATAAGAAAATGGACAATGTCAATAATGAATATCAATTGATAAATTTGAATGTAAAGAATATTTCCATGCAAGAAAATAAAGACAATACAACTAATGAAATTATTTATCTTATTTAATTTAATTTTTTGCTAATGAATAATTTTTCAAATAAAGGTATCGTGGACACATAGTTCTAAATTTAAGAAATACATATGTATCATTTTTTGTTGTAGCTATTAATTTATTTAATTTAATACGAGTAAAATAGAGTAAGGAACTTAATTATGCCAAATTTAATTGGGATGATGTTCGAACCTAAGACATTTCTTATAGAAATTAATGGGTAAATTAAAAGTTAACGGAATATTAACGGAGAAAAGAATATTTAACGGGTAATCATATAATTAAGGATAAAATTAGAAAATCTCAAAGAAAAACATAAATCTAAACAATCTGAACCATCCATTTGATTAAATAATTTGACCGCCATTTTTTTCTACCCATTTTAAGCCTAACTCTCTTTGACTATTAGTATAGTAGATATTTGTAATTACCCCTCCATTACTCAATCTTTATAACCTCACAGTAATTACAATTCCTTTCTCCCATGTACTTTTCTTCCAACCAAACCCCTGTAAATCCACATGCACAGGCAAATTTAAATATATAATGTATTGTTCTGCGAATTGGAAGCATCATAGTCCATCAGTATCCAAGAGCTGCTCTGTTTACGGAATATCGCGTGGGTAGGGTTGGATTGGGTGTGCAGTCTATACTTCAATAACTATAAGCGGATTATCGTTGCTGAGAGAGAGATGGCGGGGGGAGACGGGGAGGAGGAGTTAGGTCATTCTGCGGCTCCGGTGAGATTGATGAATTTTGTATCTGAAGAGCAGTTAGAAGAGGCTAGGAGATCCCGTGGCGCTCGGGTTGAAGACGGAACTGCCCAAAGAGATAGGTCCCTGTTCGAGGTCATGTTGTGTTATGCTTTATCTTAAATTATTACTATTGTAAATGTTTTGTGGTCAGAATACTATTATGCGTTGGAGTGGCAATTCAATGTCTGCCTGGCCTAATTCAATCTGGAAACATGACGAATCTGACTAAGTTTTGCAGCACGTAGCTACTCGCTTGACTTATTTTCAATTACAATTTGCAGATTTTAAAGGAGAACAAGGACAAGAAAGATGCTGAATTCAACGAACGCTTCAAGCACAGTAAGTTTATTTATTTATTTTTTCATCTTTATGTGGGTTGCCTCTATACTTACATGAAAACACTTTGATCAGTTGAGCCTGGGTGACTAAATATTTATTTTCCCAATAGTTTGTCGAGCTTTTGTGGTCTTTGATATTTTGTCCATGTCTGGCAACTATGAAGATTCTTTAAATTTACTTTCAGGACCCCCCAAAGCACTGGATGAGGATGAAACTGAGTTTTTAGATAAACTTGAGGAGGTAAGACTTACAGAAAAGTAATTAATTAGCCACTATCTTGTACTTGACTGTCTCGAGCTTCATTATGACCACATGGTTAAGGTTTTCCCTTTTAATTGGCACAAGTATGCTTAAGATTTGATTTTTCAATTTGGTAAGGGGTTTGATTCAGTGCATTTTACTTGTGAAACTTCTGACCCTTGCTGCCTTGAAAACTAATAATCAAGACCTTCTTTGAGGTCTTCATTGATGAATTGCTTATTCTTATCAGATTTCCATTAGCTTGCCAGATGTATTTATTTTGTGAGAATGGAGAATATTGTAGAAGTAGACTCAACTTTATATTGTTGGATTGGAATGCAGAGAGGTTCTACTTCATTTCCTTTTTTTGTTTGGTAATAGAGGGGGTCAATGCTGAGGGAGGCCTTTCATGTTTCCCATTGACATGCATAGCCTGGTTGCATACAGTGTTTCCATTCCTAGCAGTTATCAGATTATCTTTTGATGGGGGAAAAGAAGGGAGAGTACAGAGAGGAAAGGAGAGAAATAAATTAGGGTTGGGAGAAATTAAAATCTTATTTTAGGTCACTGAAACTAAATAGACACTTTTGAACTTATAACTAAGCTAGTGTAACATTTGCCTAATGAACTAAAGAGTCTCTTATTGGCAACACAACTAACATTTGCGACTTTAATTCATTTCTCACTCATGTATTCCATTCACCATTCTTAGTTTTTTCATTCCATATCATCTTTCATGTGATATTTTTTTTTATCAGAATTTATTTATACTCATCTTGCATATTTGCTAGGTAATCTACTTACAGCTATAATTTTGATTGATTTTATCGGAGATGCATGTGTACATTGTTATGTGTGAAGTAATTTGAAAATCTTAAGACCAAGTTTCACTTGTCATAATTGAAAAGAGAGGAAGTTAAATATTGGTTATGAAAAGATTTTTATGAGTTCTATTTGGGCATGAAAATGTAGAAATTATGTTTTTATGAAATTCTTGTGAATTATGTGCCTATATTCATTCATATTGGTGTTCCTTTAGTCGAGGCGAGAATATGAACAACAACTGGTTGATGAAGAAGCAAAGCAGCTGCGAAGTTTTCAGGTAAGTTGGAACAGTTACTGAGTTTTCCTTTTACCAACAATGTCATGCACCAGAGTGTTGATTTTAGTTGTTTGGGCCCATTTTTAGGCTGCAGTTGCTGCACAGTCTACTACTGTACTTGAGCTCAAGGAAATACCAATATCTCCTAAAATTCAGGTTAGTTGTTGTTTCTTTATCTACAAGTAGAAAAGTCCTATTGCTTGCCAACTTACAATTTTCTTCTGTGTTAATCTAGAGGTAATAGTAGCTCTCTGTTACCAATACAAGCTGGTTCTGACAGTAAAACGTGCTAATACTGAACTAAAGGTTTCGTGTCTGAAAGTGGGGTGTTTGCCATGAGAACTGGCAAGTAGTGACTAGGACCTTTCCTTCCTTCTTACCTAGTCTTTCCGAGCACTGGCTTTGTTACTTAGATTCTTAGCTTTACCCACATCATCAACACAACATAGCACAGTTTGAGTGAAGGATTTGTTCAAATTCAGTCAAGCAATGTAAAACGTCATCAATCTGACACTTGAACATGTATTCATATCCAACACTCAACTCTGACTCTGGATGACAAAACTCTCTGGTGCATTGTGAAATCTCATGCTGGTAGATTACATGTTTGGCTTTACCTTTATGTAACGTTTGGTTCATGGAATAGGGTTCATTTATCTATTTTGCAAAATGTCAAGGGGCACACACATTATTTGCATGTATATATAATCTTTTGGGCATGGATACATTTGTCGTTTAATTATATTTTCCTTTTTGAAAATCTGAAATCCTATTTCTATTCTGTGTTTTCATTCTATAAACCAAACACCACTTCATAACGGGTTTAACCCATTGCTTTACATGCTTGGAACCCAGTTGGTTTAGATGCTTGTTACTCCCTTGTGTAAAAGAAAAAACAAATTGTGACACCATAATCTCGCTCTAGTTATGTAAATAGAGAGTAGGAGGAGAGTTCATCTTGCATTGACTTGTGTTCCAATGTTCTTAGTTCTAATCCATTCATACAGGAACAAAGAAGTGGTGGGAGGAAGAATCCTCCAGCCAAGCCTTTGGGAATGTTGATAAAAGTTAAGCCACAAGCGAAGAAAGCTAAGGTAGATGATGCAAATTCTGAAGCATCTTTGATGGCTAGGACAACGTCTTATGGTAATGCAAAAGAGTCTTGTCACACACAGGAGTCCCAGGGATACATGAAAACAGGAATGACTGAAGGTGATGACGGCAAGTCTGGTTCCGTTGCAAATGGTAGTTTAGTTCAATACAGTGATGAAAGCGATGATGAATAGTTAATTAGGATTTAGGTGTACTTATATTTGTACTTGGCTTGTTGAGATGAATTTTCATAATCTTAATTGACGACCGACGATGCATCATCAATGATATGTATTGTGGTTTTAGGCTTTTAGCTCTAGCCCAATAGCCTTTCCTAGAAGAACGTATTTGTTACTTATTGGGCTGGGGATTGGTGATACTACCGATCATTATGGCAAATTATTGCATGGATTATGGTTCACACAGCTGTGTGGACCAAAAATAAAAAGTACATTTTTATTTGATAATGTTAAATACGGCAATACGATGCTCAAACGGGAGATACGATCTCATATAAATCAAAAGGATCCAAGCCCGGTTTACAATACAAAAGGGCTCAAAGGGCTCGGCGGTCGGCAGTGGGCTTTCTTATTGTCCGAGCACACTTCAAGGCTTAGTCTAGAATCTGTCAAAAGATTCTCTCTCTCTTCATTACTGCCTTTCTTATTGTCCGAGCACACTTCAAGGCTTAGTCTAGAATCTGTCAAAAGATCCTCTCTCTCTTCATTTTTTTTTTTTGAGAACATCTCTCTCTTCATTAATGCGGTATTTATAAGAGTGGAAAGTCACGTGGCGCGCATGCGTCCGCCTCGCTCCTTGCCCAAGCGGGATGGAGCACGTGGCGGACCCCGACATGACCTCTGCTAACCGAGCGAAGCATCGACCGGTCTAAGGCGGTCGGACTGCAAAATAGTCGGGCCGAGACGCCGACCTACCGATCTAACTAACCGACCGGTGTAAGTGTATTTATACTATCATTATTATATTAAAAGTACATTATTTTTGTACTGAAAGTACATTATTTGGTAGTATATATAAAATAATATACTTTCAATACAAAAATAATGTAATCTAAAATAATGTACTTTATGTACAAAAATAATGTACTTTTAATATATTAAAAATGTACTTTTTACACAGTTGTGTGGAGCATGATTCATGCAATAATGATTGAATCATTATTGCGTGGATCGTGGCCCCAAAAGCACATAAAATACATTATTCTAGGCTTCTAGCTCATAACACATAAAGTACATTATTATAATTTATAAAATATATTATTCCTTTAGAAATTTCATTATTCTAACAAATAAAGTACATTATATATTATTCTAACTCATAAAATACGTTATCTTATCTTAGAAATTTTATTATTCTAACATATATAAAGTACATTATTCTAACTCATACAATACATTTATCTTACCACAAAATGTTCATTATTCTAACACGCGCACAAAATAAGAATTTTTTTAACATCAAAACAATGTCGTTTTTTACCGTGATCCACACGGCTGTGTGGTGTGCTCCACACAATAATTTTCTTGATACTACTACTCCCTAAAAGAGGATTTTTGATAGAAATGACCATCTTTCATGAACAAGTGACAAAAATGGGCAACTTTTAAAACTTAGACAAAAGAAGGAAAAACTCATTTGGGACTTGAATTTCTGGTAAAAAAAAAACACAAACCCCACTTGAGTTTCTCAAATTTCTTGAATACACACACACACACACACACATTGTTTTGTGTTTCTCAAATTTCTTCAATATTCTGGATTTTCTGTTGCCTAGAAGGATATTGCGATGCAAAATGGGTCGATGAAGGTGATGACGTCAGCTCTACCAGTGGTTATGTATTTACTATGGACAGAGCAACAATATCGTGAAATTCACCAAGCAATCATGTATAGCCAGATCAACAATGGAGGCTGAATTCATAACTCTTGATCTGGTTGGGCAAGAAGTCGAGTGGCTAAGAAATCTACTGAAAAACGTGCCATTGTGGGGGTGTACCACACCATCAGTGCCCATACACTATGATTCATAAATTGTTATATGTGTGGCAAAAAATAATGTCTATAATGGAAAAAAAAAAAGACACATAAGAGTCAGGCATGAGTTTGTATGACAGTTAATTCTGAATGGAGTACTCACATTAGAATATGTGAAATCTGAGAGAAATATTGCAAATCATTTCACAAAAGGTTTAAATCGAAAGTCAATCATTGACACGTCAGGGGAGATGGGTTTAAAATATGTGAGATAAAAAAATTCATGATGAATACCACAATCGTGGTTAAACGCAGTCATGAAAAGATTTACATACCCATGAGAAACTGAACATGAGATGTTCTCAAATAAGCGATTTACATAGAGATAGTAGATATCAAAAGTCAAAGAGTTTGACTTCCGAAGAACCTGCACATTAAGGGTTGATGTGTGCACCTGAGTTCAAAATTACACACTTCTCAATGAGTTCAAGAGATAGTTCACTCCTGAGAAGTAAGTTACTCAAGTCACTACGTGTCAGTTCAAGTTTAAACATTGGCATTAAGGTCAGCTCTTGCATTTCGCTCAAACATCATTCGCTCCTACACCTGTTTGAATGTGTGGGGGATTGTTGAATATAGCACTCAAATAGGTGTAGTTACTCTTAGCCTATTGTCCCACATTGCTTTCAATAGAGAACTTTTCCCTCCTTTTAAATACCAACTCTTTTAGAGCCTTTGAAATATTATGGAAGGAAAGGAAAGAGGGTACCCCACGTGTGTCGCCGCCCGCCCGACTCGGTTGGCACACGTGCGAGGTGTGGTGCCTTCTATTTATTTCCGAGATTTTTGGTCTGGTTCTCAAATTGTTAGTCTATTCAACTATTTATGCGAGACTATAAATACCTGCCTCCCCTGAGCTCTGAAATCATCTTTCTTCGTTCTATGCTTCGCAGCAGTTCTGTGTTAGCCAGTCGAAAGCGACCGGATTTAGGACAGCACAGTCTTCGACAAATCACTTTTAAGGTAGTGTCTTAAACACGTCACATATTTCTTTATCCTATTCAGTAAGAACACCCTCTCCAACCTACATTAACATAGTCTACGCTACGCCATTTTCTATACCTTTGCCTAATAGATAAGCTCTCTATAAATGTACCGGTACATGACTAGAATAAAGATAACTCTCTGTAGAGCCACTTTCGGCTTCTTCACTGCCACCGTCTCCTAAAGCACCCTGCATGCAGAACATTATATTATCTCGGGCTCTCACATTGTTTTGATCTTCGTACGCAGAAGAGATTTCAAGAAAGGAAAATGGCTTCAGTGTTGGGATACCATGTATCATCTCTACTAGTCTTTTCTATGCGCGATGCGCAAAAACATATGCCCAAATTTATATTTTTAAAAAAATTAATAAATTCTTACTAATTAAAATCTAAATGAAAAAAAATATTTATTATATTAATTCAATATATAATGTGTACAAATATTATTATAATTAAAGAATATAAGAAAAGATATGGTGGATGCATGTGCATGGTAAAGATAATGGAAACGTTAACCGAAGTTATAACGGTAAGGATATTTTTGTCCAAAAATTTATATAGTACAACTCTAAAAACACAATGTACAAAATGATTAGCAATACAAACATGGACATAAATTAGGGATATAACTTTGATTGAGACTTATTATGTTTTTAGATAAAGCGACTGCCTTTAAAAAAAAAAAAAACAAACAAACGCAAGTGAAACTTGTCTGTGGCATTCTGTGCCACAAACGCAAGTCTCACTTGCGTTTGTGCTTTACGAAAATACACAATACAAATACAAGTGGGACTCGCGTTTGACATATATATAGGAGTCTCAAATGGATTTTCCTTTTCTTTTTTGTCAAGTTTTAAAAATTGTTCATTTTTGTCACTTGTTCATGAAAGATGGTCATTTCTGTCAAAAACTCTGTAAAAGATATCTTATTAATAAAGATTTCTACAAATATAAATAAATATAATAAGATGAATTTGGAGTTTACTTAGATTCAATTATAATATAATACTCCCGAGTCCTGTTCATGAAATTGAAATATAAGTGAGCATTTGAAGCATAATCTTCAAACTATATATATAATTTGCATTAGTAAAGTAAGAGTAATTCTACCTGTATTCCCAATTTCTACTCTCTATGATTTGACATGTTTTGATTGCTTAATTTAATAGGAGGCAACGATGTTTATCCATTCATTCTTTTCTTCCTCCAATCAAATTTAAACACAAGTAAGAAAAAAAATTTGGAGTATGTTTTTGGGATTACATTAATATTTTTTGTAAAGTAATTATAAACTTTGTTCTCCCAAAAAAAATTATAAACTTTGTAAGAAGCCTAGCTACTCTACTGCCCTTAAATTATTGCAATGAATAACATCATCAGGCATCAGCCATGACGTGAACATAGATAGCAGCGGATCAACCGCCGTATCTTGAACAAGCCAGCACCACGATCCAGATCTAATAATTCCAAATCATCGAATAGCAAGCAGCCAAGCAGTATGCTACCTGGCAAATTAGGCTTAAGAAGTGGTCCACATTATAAGATGGACCTAAGTCTAAAATACACGTTTGAAATAATGATGTTGTTAGTGACACAGTTTCCTCAGTCAATTATATTTTTCTTTGTGAATATAGAGTTCAAAAATTGTAAATATAGATTCAAAAATTGTGTTATACTATTGAATATAGAGTTCCGTAATTGTGAATATGAAGTTAGGTTATGAAATTGTAAATATAGAATTATGTAATTGTGAATATTGAGTTCTGTAATTTTGTATATTGAGATATAAAATTGTGAATATAGAGTTCAAAAATTATGAATATAGAGGAACAGGTTTCGAAGGCAAACAACAAGTTAACGGCAAGGAAAGAAGTAATTTTTTTTTTTAAAAAAAAAAAATTCAGGCGGCGCCGTATTGAACCCGAATCCACCTTGCATGGCATAACAACAGTAAGCCTATCCCCAACCCAACCCAAGAGCGGGCCGGGCCAGGGCATTCGTTTCAATTAAATGTTGTGTTTGTATGTGATTTGCGAATAGAAATAATGGAGGAAACTGATCTGTAATACTAGACAGTTATGCTATAGACCTGGGTCCATCTTACAAGGTGGACCCGGGTCAAAATACACAATTTATATGCTGCATGTTCACAAGTTAAATTGTGAACATTCAGTATATAAAATTGTGAACATTTAGTATATATACAAATTATGAACATTCTGTATATAAATTGTGAATATTTAGTATATAAATTGTGTATTTTTAGATTCAGATCCACAAAATAATTTTTCGTACTACTATAGAGTATAGAAAGCCAAAACCTAACGTACATTTTCAAACTATAATGGAATGATCAAAGTAAAATAAATCAGTTACGTTGTACATTCATGGACGGATTAGGAGGAAGAGGAAGAAGCAGCAGTGATGTGAAGGGCTACTAAAGAAGCATAAAAGCCATCTTTAATATTAATGAGAGTGTCATGATTCCCCTTCTCGACAATGACTCCGTTTTTTACTACTGCAATTACATCTGCTCCTTTGATGGTTGATAATCTATGTGCTACCACTATAGTGGTCCGGCTCACCATCACTCGATCTAATGCGTCTTGCACTATTCTCTCAGACTCAGCATCTAATGCACTAGTCGCCTCATCTAGCAATAATATCTTTGGATTTTTGACCATAGCACGTGCAATAGCCACTCGTTGCTTTTGTCCACCTGACAATTGAACTCCTCGTTCTCCAACCATTGTATCGTATCCCTGCACATGCATTCATCATATGACAATGTTGCAAAAATCCCACCTAAGCACCGATTAATTCCCGCCTAGGCGCTAGGAGTCAGTCAACCGCCTAGCGTATCACCTTAAATGGTGGTCTAGGCGGCTGACGGGCTAGGCAACCGCCTAAGCCTCCTAGGCGCCGGCTAGACCTCCTAGGCACCGACTAGGCCCGCCTAGCGTATCACCTTAAATGATGGTCTAGGCGGCTGACGGGCTAGGCAATCGCCTAAGCCTCCTAGGCGCCGGCTAGACCTCCTAGGCACTGACTAGGCCGCCTAGTCGGCCAATTAACTATTGTTCTTTTTTTGTCCGTAAGGACAGCCCAGGGGTAAGAGTGCTCTACCTACAGCTAGGAGGTTGGAGGTTCGATCTTCAAACTCTTGGGTTTGAGCCGGTCAGCTATAGGTTACCTAGGTTGGTTTACCTCCTTGTGCTCCTTTACCGGCTAGGGTCACAGGGCGAGGAGAAAACCTCGTTAAAAAACTATTGTTTTTTTTATAATAGGTTATTTTACTCAAAACAACCCGATGAGCACCTAGCGATTTTTTCAACCATGTATATCATATATACACTTGAGTGGTTAATTTGTTGGTGTCTTGTCTTGTGATACATATGATGATGATGATGAGTAGTAGGTGTACCTGCTGCAAAGCACTAATGAAGTTGTGGGCATTGGCCAGCTCTGCTGCACTTGTGATCTCCGCTTCAGTTGCAGCATTGCCTTCTCCTCCCTTCCCATATGCTATGTTGGCCCGGATAGTGTTATTGAATAATGCTGGCTCTTGGCTCACCAGCCCCATCTGCTGCCTTAGCCATTTCACTTGCAGCTTCCGAATCTCTATTCCGTCCAATGTTATCTCTCCCGAATCCGGATCATAGAATCTTTGCAGCAATGATATCACAGTTGACTTCCCACTCCCACTTTCTCCCACTATGGCAACAGTCTATTCATCCATCCATCATTAATTAAGGGATCGGATATATATAATATAAATATATATGAATTGAAGCTAATTAATTAAGCTAACCTTGCCACTGCGAATTGACAAGCACAGGTCTCTCAAGATCTGGACATCTGGCCTGGTTGGATAACTAAAGCTCACATGTCGGAACTCAATTTCTCCCTTCACATTTGCCGGTGTCATTCCAGACTCATCACTCGGATCTATTTTAGATTTCCTGTCTAGGATAGCAAATATGGAAGCAGCCGCACTCCTGGCTTTGCTTGAATCAGGGGCAAATGAGCTTGACTGGGAAATAGCCAT
>CM008342.1:52309020-52320529 GCA_002525835.2 Ipomoea batatas | reverse complement strand
AAATTATAATAAGTATTTATTTATTTTAATTTCTATGCTGAACATTAATTGAATTGCACAATTCACGCATTATAACTAGTTAGATATATTAATTTTTATTAAAAATATTCATTTTTCTTTTGTGTACTATTGACTCGATTACAATTTTTTATTAAAGATATTATAATAAGTATTTATTTATTTAATTTCTATGCTGAACATTAATTGAATTGCACAATTCACGCATTATAACTAGTTAGATATATTAAATTTTATTAAAAATATTCATTTTTCTTTTGGGTACTATTGACTCGATTACAATTTTTTATTAAAGATATTCATTTTTATTAAAAATATTCATTATTTGTTATAATTTCAAATATAATTAAATAATAAAATTAATATTTTCAATAATTCCTTTTTCATATGGAATCAATATTTTCAATTTTTTTTTTCATGAAATTTAAAATTCACATTCTTAAATATTTTTCGCAAGCCCTAAGTACAAAGTAGGGTTCTAAATGAAAATTGTTTTTGACCACCTCAATAGCACACTGCTCAAACCTAAAACCCTAAACCCGTCGGAAACAGGGCTAACATCCACAGGGCAGGAAAGGTCCTTTTATAAACAAAACTCCACTGCGTCGCCAAGAAACAATCAAAGGAGGAAACTGTGTTCTTCTGTCGTTTTGAAACCAGAGAAACAATGGCAACTTCAATCGTTTCACAGCTTCAGGCAATCAAGTCTAAAGTGCTATCGGATTCAGCGCCGCAGAAACAACCCTTCACACGGCCCTCAGTCCTATTCAGCCCAGAAAAAGCTGCTGACTACGACATAAACACCATTCATAGCATTGCTCTCTCAGGTTTATCTCACTTTTGCAATGAATAAGAAGAAAATACACAACTCCAATTCAAATTGTAGTTAAAAACTAAGTTTTGCTTAATAACTAGAATTTCATACTCTAATACAGAAAGTTGCATTAGGGATGCAGCTTTTCGGGGATTGCCTCAATTTTAGCAGTGCAATTTCTCCGTGCTCGTTGTACTTTTACAATTATTGTTCTTGGGTACATATATTGTTTTTGTTTTTGTTTTTGTTTTTTTGTTTTTTTTTACTAATTTGCTTCATCCTTTAAGATAAGTTACTGAAAGTCTAAAGAAGAAATCTTTAAATAATGAGTTGAAAGTAAAAAGCTTTATTGTAAAACTTTGTCTATTAAATAATGAGTTGAAAGAAAAAACATTTGTCTATTGCCATTCTTTTGGTGGTTTGGTCCCTGCCCCCTAAATTATGCATTTGATGACATTTATTATTTACAATTCAGGTCTGGATTCCCTAATAAACACTGACGAAAGGTTCGGGAATTACAAAAATGACTTATTTAGTCACAAGAGTAGAGATTTGGATAGAGAGTTGATGGGCATTGAGGAAAACAACAGAATCAACGCATCCATCAATTCATATTTGTGGTTATTGTCTGGATATCTTGAATTGCGTTCAGCCATGCTGACACTAGAGTATTTGATTCGAAGATACAAGTAATTTTTTAGTTTTTGTTGTTTACAAAAAAATAATCATAAGATTCATATTTGATTGTATTTTATTGGCTAGTTCCTTTTTGTGACCTAATTTACTTTAATTGTGAAATTACAGGATTCATGTCTATAATAAGGAGGAGTTAATTTTATGTGCCTTGCCTTACCATGATACCCATGCATTTGTTGACATTGTGAAATTAATAGACACAGGGTAAGCAAATTTACTTTATATTCTAATGCATGTTATTTGGCAGTTCTGTTTATGCTTTTGCATGCATGACAATAACCTTTGTCTTTTACTCTTGTTGCAGAAACACTAAATGGAAATTTCTTGATGATGTTAAGATCACTTGTGCACCACCTTCCAGGAAGGCTATTGTGCAACAATGTGTCCGTGACTTGGGGATTTTAGATGTTTTGTGCGACTATGTAAGTACCAGTGATGCTCATTATCTGATCACTTGTCAGCTTGTCAGTTTGCTATTTGTCATGAATCTGAAAGATTTGCATTATTAGGCAACAAGAGCAAAGAAGATTCAGCCATCTAGACCTGTAATTGGCTTTTGTACAGCAGTGGTTGTTGAGGTGTTGGGCTCGCTAATGACCATAGACAATGATGTGGTAAAGAGAGTTCTACCATATGTTGCTTCTGGACTTCAACCTCATGGTAAAGGAGGACGTGATCAAAAGGTTTGTTATCAAGTTTAAATCACTAAAACAATTAGCCTCTATGTCCCTTGTTCTTGACCTGTGCTCAGTATCTATTGTGTATTTTTTTGTTTTGTTTTTGTTTTCCCCCTATACCCTCTTGTTTCTAAGGAGTTATAGATGTTGATAAATGCTGGATAGTTTAATTTGTATCTTGTATGGGTTGGATATGTTGTTTGCACATGCCTGGTTGCAATGTTCATGGGTGTATTTCCATGTTTCTACAGGAAATTTTCTTTTGTTTAAGGTGAACCTATTGTCTTTGTGTATTTAACATTCTCGTGGATTCAACATCACGTCTAATTACTTTCTGACCTGATTATTGCTTAGGCTGGTGCCTTGATGATTGTCAGCTTGCTAGCTTATAAGGTAGCCCTGTCCCCTAATGCTGTCAGAAGCTTGATTCGCTCCCTAGTAGATGTGGCTTGCAATGATGCAAAGGATTCAACTGACTTACGGTCGTTTCGCATGTCTTTTATGGCCTTAGTTAATCTTGTCCAGGTATTATTAGAATATTTGTTGCATGGATGTTACTTGTGATGCAATATTGCATTCTAACAAGTCCTAGGCTCTTCTATATCTTATTCTGTGGTCTAGAGCTGGCTTATCTCTTTTGGTATATATCTCAAATCTGTTGTATTGACTGAAACTTGAAATTTAAGTCATCTTACTTTTGTTTGAACTTTCCTGTTCCAGTTGCAGTCTGTTGAAATAATTCCAAAGAAGAGCATGTGTATTCTAAACGAGATCAGGTAGTATTTACTAGTCTTGTACTTATAGAACCTACCAAATTGATAGCTCTCTTTCTGTTGATTTTCTTCATATCTAACTCATCCATATTGCGTCTGGTTTTGATTTGAAGGGATATATCGGAATTTCTCAGTGGGCTGACAGAAGAGTTCAACATTGACAAATTCTTGGGCGTGCTCTTGGACTCCCTTCTTGAGTACAGGTTGGAAATTTAGCCAATTAATGATTTTACACTACTGTAATGTGTTTCTGTTTGCTTTGGTCTAACTAGCCCATATTATCTTCCAGTTCTTCTGATGATGCATTCCATCAGACTTTATTAGCCATAATTGAGACTGTTCCTGTGAAAAGCTTACTTGATCGCATAGTCTCAAAGCTGCTAAATACGCATTTGAGGACATTTAAAAACAGTGATTTAACTGCCTCCAACACAGGTTTGCACTTTTCTGAGATTGGAATTCTTAATTGTAAAATTTTCTAATTTGCATCAACATATATGGAGTATTTGTTAATGATCCTTCGAACATGAATTGGCTACATTCTAGAAATTCAAACAAGTTTACAAGTATATTAATTATTATTTAAGATTTTAAGATCAGATATTTCAATTCTACTCTTCCTCTAACTGCTGTGTACTCTTGCTGTTTTCTTAAAAAAATGATGTCAGGAAACCTTACCAGGCAGATGTTGGTATCATTATATAAGAAGTATCCATCTGAGTTGCAAAAAGCAGTTCACAGATTCCTACAGGTTTAATTGGTTTTGATTGTGCCCCTTTCTATCCCACATCTCTTTGTTGTTTTCTATTGCTGGGATTCCTCCTGTAAATTAATGCCAAATTGCAGACCAAGAAAGAGGCGTCCTGTCATGAAACACTAAGCCAGATGCTCGATGAGAATATGGAGTTTTCACATACATTAATTGATTCAAAAGTTTGGTTTTCCTTGGAACATCCAAAGGTAATAATATTTGTCTCTTCTTAAAATATATATTCGTATTTCTAGGAACCACTTAGAATGAATGGGAAGTATGACCAACGTCATCTCTTGTTTTGAATTCCTTCCTAATGATGCATTGGGCTGGTACAACTTGATTTATTGAAATAAAGGGTGAAGAATAAACTAATTGACGGATCAACAATGATAGTGATAACTGATAAGACTGGGTTAATCCGTCAATGATTTTTGCACTGAGGATGTCACACAAGTTCCATTTCTTAGCATAGACTGCCTGTTTACCAATAAAGTGACCAGGAAAGATAATTCTGGCGGAATAGAAGTGTCTCTAGCATCATATGGTTGCACATACTGACATACATGTTTTGGCTGGGCATTCTAAAACTTCTTTCCCTCTTATAATATAATAGAATATCAGTATTTATATCAAAATACAGGAACCTATACCTCCTGGGATACAAATCCACCTATTATTGGATTGGATCTACTTTTAATTTTACATTTATGGTCAACAGGCAGAGATTCGGCATTCCACCATTTTGGGTCTGGATGTGCCCAGTTTGCTAAATGACAAGGCTGTTGGTTCTCCGGTAATGTGTTCTTTTCCTCTCCATCCTCATTTTTGGTGCAAAGTTGGAGTTTGTTTAATTACAGTTCCCACATATTCTTCATGAGTACACACCTCTGGTTCTGTCTTATTTGTAGTCTATTTGCATTTTGAGTTGAGATTCATTGTATATGAGAATCTGTTGCTAAATTGTTTTTTCTCCTGTCATCTAGAGGTTTGATACTATTCAAGATGCAATATCACGGAGGCTTTATGATGATGACCTAAGTGTTGTTAAGGCAGTTTTAAATGTAGAGGCACTGTCTGAAATAGTAAATCCTTCATTTCTTCTTGATGCAGTCCAGAATGTGCTTTGGAGATGCATTGGGCTTTTAGAATCTAGTGAGTTTGATTTTGCCTGAATGTGTGAGCCATTGTGTTCTCATTGCAAACATTTTCACAGATATATGCTATTTGTTAATGTTCATATTGACATATAGGTCCAGAGCACAAATCTTCTCTAGCAGTTGATGTTGCTGTGTCTTGCCTTCAGCATGCTGTGATAAGTTGCCAGGAAATTGGCTCATTTGCCAAAAAGTTTGCAACACTACTTTTCCCCTTGATCTTGATTGTTCCAAAGGTTTATTCTAAAATCATCTTTTACTACTAACTAGTCAACATTGAAAGAAGATCTTTGTCTTGTAGCTTGGTTTTTATATTTTATTTTTTCCCCTAACGCAGACACATGAATTAAATGTTAAGGCCTTGAGAATAGCCAAGGAAATAAAGTGGCCTTTGTATACCAATCTTGTCTCTTTGTCAGAGCAGAATAAGGTGATGATTTGTTGAAACACTATCTCTTTCAAATGTGTTTGTGTGTGTGTGTGTATTCAAGAAAGTCTATTTTCTGTTTTGCCTTTAGATAATGATTTTTTTACCTAAAATAAATGTAGAAATGGGATGTTGGATGCATATCCTCAGTAAATGCAGAAAATATCCGCATATTGGCAAGAACATTCCTTATGCATATTGGAGATTATCTGCCTTGGCTGGTTGAATGCTGCAATGCGTCAGAGCTGTCAAAGACATTGTTCTTTTTGGTTTTATCAGAATTACTTGTGTTGCCAGAAATAGGTACTTGCACATCAATTTATTTTTTACTGTCTGTATTTCATTTTTATCTTTGATGGTGGACAAATCTAATGGTTTCATAGTTTGCCTTTCTAAAAATAATAATGTGCATTTCATATGGTTATGTTAGTCCTTGTTTACACATGAAAATGGAAGTTTCATTAATGTTTGTCTTGTATATTTTCTGGGGATGGACTCTGAATATTCATTTATTTTTGTTTCCTAAAAAATCCTTTTATCAGAAAGACTGGGTAACTAGTATTGTCTTTTAGCAGTATGCATATTGTGGTGCCTTGTGGCTTGTGCTTTAGTTAAGGTGCCTTTATTTATACATGTATTACTCTGTTTAGAACATACTCAGGCTAGCTTGGTCCTTGACCTAGATAAGGGTCACACTTCAATGATATTTAGATAGTTAAGAAAAACAAAACTAGTCATTCTTCCTCTCTAATTTTTAGCTAACTTATCAACTGGAGCCTTATCTGTAAGTCCATGTTCTTTCTCTTTGTTTTTAGTGTTTTTTTTTTTTTTTCTTGGTATGGATTGTATCTTATATCTTTAGTTTGGTATGGCTTGATTTTATATTTATATTCCATAGTTGTATTTTTTTCAGCTTCTTTTCATTTTATTTATTTCAGGGGATCAATTTTTAACATTGTTCAACACCTTCTTTCCAATACTTAAAACTCAGTGGGAACTATTGATGTCTTCAGAGGATGTTTTATCTGCAAGCCGGGTAAAACAAAGTTCTTTTTTGACACTGTTACCCATCATATTTAGGGTTTTATACTACTTTTCTGAACTGTTTGACTAAATCTGCTGGTTCCCAATCTTATGTGATCTACAGTTTAACTTGGGCATGTTGGATGGAGACCACAAAGGGTTCTTGGAATGCATGAATGGAACTAAGATAAAAGAATTGAATGCTGACATGCTTATCTGTTTGTTTTGGAGGTTACTCGAGGCTTTTATTTTAAAAGCACCGGAAGATGTATCTTTGGTTGGTGAAATTTTCCTTTTCTCTTTCCTTGTTAGGTATTTGTTTGTTTTTATTATGACCTACTCTATGTGATCTTATCTTCTATTTGCAGGACAAGAGTGGGAAGTGGGTATCCTCTCTTCAGGATCTACTTGTCTTTTTCATGTCCCAATCAAAATATAATTTCAAGAAACACTGTGATTACATTGTTACGAAGTGCAAGATCCCTCCATCTCACTATCTTTCAAAACTCTTTACAGAAGAAGGTCTTAATCTTAGCTTTCTCTAATCCTTATTCATTATCCTGTTTCTCATAAAGCTTATAATTTCTTGATAACGATCTGGCTCTTTTTGGGTGTAACAAAAAATAAAAAGAGATGGTTGTTTTCAAAAGAACACTAACATATGTAGTTGTCCTTTTGTCAGGACATTCATCTGCTGTCCAAATTGGGAGTCTTCATTCTTTTTCATATCTTTGTACGCAAATGGAGGACAGCCTTACGTTTCAACTATGTGCTGAATTTCCTTCACTTCTTGTTCCATTATCAAGTGATAATCAGGTTTAATTTCATATTTTTATTCCTTTTTTTCAGTTCTGACTGTACTTGTGCAGGTATATCAGTATTCAGTGTGGAGTTTTTGAAGTAATGGGGGCAGTTTCCAAAAATTTATCTTAAGTATTTTGATGTTTTAAATTAATCTTCAGAACAATAAATCTGGACTAGTCTATTCTAATGTTTTTTATCTTCTATGGCTAGGATGTGCGGATGGCAGCCATGAGCTGTATTGAAGAGCTTCTCACTGTTAATTTCTCCCGATCTAGAAATGGTGTTACACTTTCTTCTAGTGATTCTTCATTTTATTTGGTTTCCAACATGTAGAACTCTTCTAACCCAAAAGCTGACAGGCCTTCATGCTGTCTGGGTTAATTTCCTTGGAGAATTGTTGGCCTTAATGGTTCAGCAGAAGAAGCTGATAGTCTCAGACAAGAATGTTCTCCCATCCTTCTTTACATCCCTGCTAAGCTCCTCCAGCCAGAGCCTTTTAGTAAAACAGGACATTGGAAAGAGGTTACTTTACCATTTATGAGTTTTGTGCTTACACTCGGAAATCTGAATGGTGTTGCCATCATTACTTCAAATATAATTTGAAGAAACTGAATTATTTCTAATTACAAGGCTTGTTTACATAATTTTTCAGATTTGATCAGACCACAAAACATGATATTTTAGATTTCATTTTACGATCTGCTCTAGGACTTTCTGCCTATGCGAAGGTTAGTCTCTATGATTTGGTTGTTTGATATGCGAAAGTACTGTATTAAACTGGGTATGGAATCTTAATATGGTACTCGGAAATTGATTTGAATGTTATTGAATTTATTGTGGCAGCTAAGAATTCTGTTATTGCTTAAAGGCTTGGGAAGTTGGGTAATGTGTATTCCTAAGAATTCTGTTATTGAGCCATTTCTTCGTGATCTTCTGGTAAGGCGCCACCAATATCATCTTGGGTATGACAAGTCATACCCTAAATTGTCAAAGGTTGAAGTTAACGTTCTTTGCCTTCTGTTGGATGTAAGTTCAAATATAAACCAAAATCTTTTATGGTTGATACAAATTTCCTTTGAAACCTTACAATAAAATTTGAGTGAGTTTTTTTTTTTTTTTTTTAAAATCTTTCAGATCTGTACTACCCCTTCTACTTCTGTTACTGCGGATGACTTTAAAAACCTGATATTGAAGGCTTTGACGGCTTTGCAGGTTTGTTGCCTTTGTCTCTGTATACATTTCCCTATCTTATGTGTTTGCTATTGTCTCAAATATTTTTTGAACTTCCACGTCATATAACCTGTTGTCATTGCCATGCTTGCAGTTCAGCGCTGTGCCCTCTGAAGACCCTGCTATTGTAGAGCCCTGTATAACTGTTCTGAGGAATCTTACCAATTCACATTATGGA
Source organism: Ipomoea batatas (assembly GCA_002525835.2). Taxonomy (NCBI): domain Eukaryota; kingdom Viridiplantae; phylum Streptophyta; class Magnoliopsida; order Solanales; family Convolvulaceae; genus Ipomoea; species Ipomoea batatas. Next base: position 52,311,981 of record CM008342.1, on the reverse strand, counting down.
ATTTTAGAAACCACAACTCAGGTTCTGTCTAGAATCTGAATAATTGTTCCTGATTACCCTTGTCCTTAAGTGTTATTGTGTCTATGTATTGTTGGATGTTGGAATTGAGAAATTGTTTACTGGGGTGCCAGTATTCTCCAGACTTCCGGAATTCTTTGTATTCCAAAACTTTTTAAAAATTGTTTTTATTTATTTACCAATTTCCATTGCAATTTTTGACTCTTTTTTTTGTCATTTAGGTTCATAACGTCTATTCTAAAACTCTATTCATTCAAGAGTTATGAATTGCCAATTTACAAAGTAGTTTTTTGATATTTGTTCTTTGGAAAGTTGTGTGATTCAGTTTGTTGTGTTTGCAGAAGCAACTCTTTCAAGACCTTGTGTGTCTGTTCCGGAGTGCCAATAGTGAAATACAAAATGCTAGTAAAGGGGCTTTGCTGCGGATTAATGTTTGTTCTCTCTCTCTCTCTCCCCATCCTCTCCTCCTATAAACATCCAACTAGATTCATCTGGATGTACTTCCCTTTGCCATAACCTATCTAAATATTGTTGGGTTTTCATCCTAGCTGTATAACTTCTTAGCAGTTTCCATTTTCTAACCAGAATTTTGACTTCCCTAGTTATCATCTTATGAAGCAAAATTTTAATCAATCTGAGGATTCTTTTCTTCTTTCCGGGATTAAGCTTGGAGTATTTATTTCATCTTTAATGTAGGTTTCTTAAACATTGATTTCTCTATGGCTAAATCTCACTACTGATTTATTGATTCTTTCAGATTAGTTGCCCCATTGATTCCTGCATGCTTGATTTGATATCAAATCAGAACATTAACAGTATTTGCTCTGCACATGCAAAGAGAAAAAGAAAGGAAGCAATCCATCAAGATTTTGATGCTTGTTATGTTTTGAATCGTAAATTAGAGGATCCATGTGCTTTTACTAGCTCTCTACTAGATGTTTTACTGTTGAAGAAAAATATGAAGAACAGGTTGGCATTGGTTTCACTTTATTTATTTCTATATTCTGTTTTATCTGAGTTGCAATTTGTAATGTACGCTCACCGTAACCAATATTCCTTGTGTAGAATATCTCTTGTGGGTCCGTTGTTCAAGCTTCTTCATAAGATATTTATGGACAATGATTGGATTCGTCTGGCAGCAGACTCAGATACACTTTTGCTAACATCTTCTTCTCAGACTACTTCTAGTGCTGTAATTCACATTCAACAAACATCACTCCTACTGTTAGAAGATATTGCTACTTCAATCACAACCAAGGTTCTGCCAGTTCCCTTCCTTTCTTGTTGTGCTTCGAGATGGTTTTCTAGATATTGCCGTAAATGCTTTCTTTTCTTTCTTGGGTTTCCTTATCAGTGGTTAATATTGACTTTGACAGGATGGCGATGATGTAAAATTTGATTTGGAATTTCTAATCAGATGTGCCCGTCTTGCAAGTGATGCTTTGACCCGCAATCATGTTTTGTCATTGTTATCTACTATTGCAAAGGTCATGCCCGCAAAGGTCATTGTTTCTGACAACATTTTACATATTCTGAATATCGTGGGGGAAACTGCAGTTACACAGGTTTATCTCTGAACCAAGTTTTGAGCTTCGTTTTCTTTTGTCCTTTTCTTTTTCAAAGTGATTTTCTGCAGTTTTTTTCCCATGCTACACACTCACAGTTCATGATTTGTACTAGCCTAACATAACATTTGAAATGTTGATTCAATTACGTTTTGGTAACCTTTATTCAAAATATTATGTTCTATATGTTACTATTGTATTTATTAAATAGTGGGAGAAGTTTTACAAAGCTGATGGTTTTTCTTCTTTCAGTGGGACAGTTATTCTCAACGTGTCTTTGAAAACCTCATTTCTGCTATTGTGCCATGTTGGTTGTCTAAAACTGACAGTATGGATAAATTGCTACAGGTATTGTGGTACTTGGAATATCCCCCCAATAAACTTTCAATAGTTTAGGTACTGATACATTAACCTCTTACCTTTCCAGATCTTTGTGGATTTTCTGCCCAAAGTGTCTGAACATCGGAGGCTTTCAATTATTACACACCTTTTGAAGTATGATCTCATTTTGTTTTGAATTTTGATTCTCTGCCATTAGCTTCTGCTAACAATCTTCTCACACAGGAACTTAGGCGAGAATACTAGTTTGGGGTCACTTTTCTTCCTCCTCTTCCGTTCCGTCATCTCAAGAAAGAGTTTGTCTTGCACTAGTGATGCCAATCCTTCTTTGGGTTATATAACCTCTACAATTAGTATGGAATGGGAGTATGCATTTGCTGTGTTGTTGTCTGAGCAATATCCATGCACAGTATGGCTTCCCTCCATTGCCATTCTGCTTCAGAAAATAGGAATAGATTGTAAAAGTGAAGAATTGTTTATGGTCTTGGTAGTTGCGGAACATTTTGTTTCAAATAAGCTACAAGATCCTGAAATTGCTTTTATGCTTGATTCTGGAGATGGCTCAGAAAGCATTCAGGTTTGCATCTATTGTTAATTCAATTTATTGCATTATTATATGTGCATTGCTAGAATTCTTTAGTAATATTGTTTTGAAGTGTTCATCTTAAATTTTTTTACTGTGTTTTGAAAGTATTTTGTGCTTTATTCTTCAATGACAATTCTTATATGTTTCTTGTTTGCAGCCAACAATTGGTGTAATTTTGGAAAAAATGGTCTCTCATCTGCAACTGGTGGAATCCAATGGAAAGCAGATGAGTGCTCCTCTAATCAGGAAGGAACTGAAGGAGCGCATACGCTCTGTCTTAAAGGCAATTGCAAAGTGCCTCAGACCATCAATATACTTCAAAATTGTTATACAATTACTTGGACATGCAGATATTAATGTCAAAAAGAAGGTAAAAGAGTTCAGATATTCCTTCATTTTTAATAAACTCGCTATACTATGCAGTAGGACTGTAGGAGCATAGATTTGGTCTGT
>CM008342.1:52212913-52224306 GCA_002525835.2 Ipomoea batatas | reverse complement strand
CAAGCCACTAGCATTTGCAGTGGGGAATTTTGTTTATGCATAGAAGAAATACCGTTATTGTAAATCTTAAAAGTTAGATCATGAATGATCTACTTTCAACAGAAATGCTATGCTTTTTCCTTTTTTATGCAGCCAATTAGCTATCTTCAATTTAAAAGTTAGCATCAACTTAAACTCTCAGCCCACCTCACTTATCTTAGGAATGATTGCATGAGGCCATTTTTCATATTTGCTTTCAGTCTCGAGCTGCACCACTTTCTTGTGTTTTTTTGCCACAAAATATTCAGCTCTGGACATTTGTCATATTGTTATATTGTTTGATCTCTTTCTCTTGGAAACCATTATAAGAATATTTCTTTTATATATGCGCATGCACCACATACACCCACTGCAAATAGTGCTGTAACTGCTGATAAGAGGGTGAATATGTTTCTGGGTTCCACAAATTGAAAGAAAATATATATAAACTACTGGTACTTTTTAAGCTACTCATCATTGATTCTGCCAAACTATATGCACAAATAATGACAAAATACCAAACTATATGCTCAAGTGAATGAAATGGGGACCTATAATTATATTCTGGCAGATGGAATAAGATGTTTGAGTAAAAATGTGAAACATATGGTTTGATTTTTGAACACTGTACTATCCTGGTGGGCTCCCTGTTCTAGCTTGGTTAGCGTTCTATCTATCTTCTGCAGGTGCACGCGATGATGGTGAGACCAACCAAATTAAATGTTTTCTCTCCAGTATTATTTCTGTACCCGGCCAGAATGTGATAGATTTATGCCCATTGAATTTAAGTGAAGGAGTAAATAAAATAAAAAAGTAGAGGGAGGGAGCTAGGAAGCTAAGATTGAATTTCACTACTTGGATTATTTTTGGGGTCTGAACTACATACATTTACAACTTTGAGTGAACTAACTAACTAATTAACCCTTCTAGCTAGCTAGCTAGCTCTAAATTAAATGGAATTCACAGAGATTGTGTCCTTGAAGAAAGTGTAGGTGATGAAGGATGAAGTGTGGGGAAGCTCTTCCAGCTCATCGTAGAAGTCGTAGTTTTCTTGTGATTTGGGGGTGGAGAAGTCCATGAAATGAGGGTACCGGCAAGACAAGGGCTCTCCGTCTAGCAGAAGACTACTGGAGGTTCCCAAAAGGTAGTTGTCGTCTGGGCGGTTTATAATGATATGTTCAGAGGTGTTGAATGGAGATTGGGAGTAGTGGAAAATATCCTCCTCATAACCATTGTCCTTCAGGCGGGTTCTGTGCTGCTCCATTTGAGCTTCTTCTCCTTCTTCTTCTGGCACTGGAGTTGTGGGATTATCTTCTGGCGGACCTGGATGGTTATGAGTGGACGTGTAAGTGATGATGAGCACAGAGGCATCCGTTTTGCTCCTCTCTACTTGTTTCTTAGCTGAACAACCCTTTGAGGTGCTGCATCTGTAATAACCCCTGCACACACACATATATATAAATGCAAAATCTATAAATAAACCAAACCAACCAATCAAAGGAAAGGAGCTAGGACGATGTATGAATTCAAGCTAATTAAGTGAAGTACGTAGTATTTACTACCTGGGATGAGGAGATCCTTTAATGGGTTTTTGGCCATATTTTCTCCAGGACCAACTATCTGAAGGAGGCCCCTCGCTCTTCCGCTTTCTGCCATCACCTTCTCCAAGTTTCACTCTTACCACAACCTTTTTCGCCATGCTCCTAACACATTCCATTCCACCAGGACATTATAAAAACCTCTCCATCTTTTAATTTCCGCATGTCATTATATATACATGCATATATATAATCAAGAAATCAGCTTTACCTTTTCTTAGACGACGATGCTTGTCTCAGTGTTCTTGAATTCTTCAACTCTGATGCTGGGGACTTAGTGTTATCCATGTCTGCTGTTTCAAGCTTTGCTAAAGGTAGAGTGGAGACATGAAACCAAAGCAAAGGAGCTGAGGATCAAGAGAGAGAGAGAGAGAGAAAAGGAATGAGAGGATAAGAGCAAAGAGGTAGCTGACAAGACAAACACACAATTCAAGTTGCTTTTTCTCTCCCTTTCACTCTTTAAATATAAAGCCAATACTCAACTGTTGCATTTCACTATCCTCAATAAGCATAAACTACACATACATTTGTGTGCAACTTTTCCGTATTGCGTGGAGTAGTTTGACAGGGAAAACAAATGCACACCAACGCAACGGTACGACATTGTTTTGCATTGGCATCTGTGATTAATTGTATGTGACTGTATGTGCATCATTTTTAACATTACACGACTTACCAACAAACATTTGTTTGAGTTCTGTCCATATCTATTTTCTCAACCTACTGAAGCACAAAGAGTTAACAGATGCCTTCATTGAGGCTCGAACCCACTCCCTTCCACATAGAAGTGTACACCGGGTGCCGCTTGACCCCAAGGCCTTTGGCACTTACCAACAAACATTTTAGGCACCCAAATAATGTTTTCGAATTGAATAGATTCTTGCATGCGGCGGGCTCGAGTCTTTTGGTGCGCATTGTGTCCGAGAAACCACTACATATTGCACGTTTACTCCATATAGATGTTCATGCAATATAACATTAAATACACAATTTTGTTAGCATTAGGCGGCTAAGAGATCAGAGGCAGGCCGGCCTGCAACATATATATCCAATCGTTATACCGTGGACCACGGTGCATATAGCAATGTGCACCTTGGTTCAAAACGACGTCGTTTCGATGTTAGTGGACGCGGACACGAATGACTCCAGGGAATTCATTATCTATAATACTCATAATCATTATTTAGAATACACAGAATATTTGCCAAGAATACACAGAATATTGACACAAAATACACATAACTCATCCTCCTAACATTCGAATGCACAAACACATCACAACCTGTGTTAATAACATAAATACACAGAATATTAACACAAAATACACAGAACTCATCCTCCTAAACATTCGAATGCACAAACATATCACAACATGTGTTACTAACATGAATACACATAACGGTTGCCTAGAATACACAGAATGATTGCCTGGAATACACAGAATGATTACCTAGAATACACAGAATATTAACATAAATACACAAACCGCCCGAAACGGGAAACATAATTTCCAAAAAAAAGAACGATTAGTTTACAATGCTCAAAACGACATTGTTTATGTACGTGGTGCACATTGCTATGTGCACCGTGGTGCATGGTATAATTTGCCATATATCTATGCACAATCATATCATATCAGGTGTATAAAGTTAAGTATTCCCAATGGCAATATGGCATGCGATAGTCCTATTATTCAATGATGATATTGGCTACATTTTTTTTTTACTCAGTATTCAGTTGGTATGGTGGTATCATCATAAATGTGTAGGACTGCAATTTTATTCGATTCATATTTTATGCGACACAAATATATATATGCATGTTAGGTTGACAAATGTATAGTTTAAAAACCTATATGCATATATAAAATTTCATAAAAAGTGTATGCTAATATTGAACTTTTTATGAAAAGTCAATTAAAATTTTGAAAAATATCAAATTTTCATGCACCTAGGGTTTTGGTACAACTGGCCATATTGTATTGTAGTATCTGTTCATCCTGTTGAAGCATAAAGAGTCAATTCGCCAGGCTCGATCTTATAACCTCCTATATGGGAGAGCCACTACATGTCATCTAAGCACAAAGTGCTTGGCAAAACTTAGATGGGCACGGTAGTGAAGCACATAGTGACCATTTTCCCTAAAATATTTAATGTACGATGTTACTAGCAGTAGGTCGGGCACGGTAGTGAAGCACATAGTGAGTCGAACCCAGTACTCAGCACTCAAGACATGACCAATCAGTTTTGATGGCCAGTTAGCTTTGGCGGTGGAAAAATGAATTAAAGTGACAATCATGAGATTACGGCAAGTCAACCTATATAAACTACCTTCCTAAATATCATTTTATTCCCTAAATCTCCTTCACTATCTAAATATCTTTATATTTCCTAAATCTCTATACATCCCATAAAATATTCCAGTGTACCGTAAATACTCAATTACCATAAGCAAATCACATTAGCAAATGTAGTACAATTCTTCTACTATAAAACGCCCTAGTTAGATACAAGAAGGTGACACAATGAACACGCCATCTTCATCCCTCTAGCTCTAAATCTCTCTAGAGAAGAACACAATTGTACATTTATCGACTACATACAAAATATAGTAGAATTTTGGCTTGACACCTCCCAAAAAGGCTTGTGATTTTCACATTAAAAATATTGTCTCCCTTTCGGTTTCTACCATCTTTATCCAATCGGTCATGTTTGCCTGCCGAATGACTAAACCCGGTAGTTAAAAAATCAACATTACATAAAACAACATTATCCCATAAAATATTGGCTAAAGTGTCATTCCGCACCATGAACTATATTGGATTATTCATGTCGCACCTTGAATTTTCATAACGTCGATTTCGATACACAAACCATTAATTTTTTTTTCATCTAGCATTTTTCACAGGTTACCAGGTTACTATAATGACATAGCACAAGTAATTAACTTATGTGAATCTTCTTTTTAAGTCAACCCAAAGTTTTTAAGTAAACCCCAAAAATCAACGCTTCACGCTGCCCCTCCCCTATGCCTTCAGCCGGACCAGTGCTCACTAGACCAAATCACCGCAGCCCCTCCACAATCCACTACTCCTCCCCTCTCTTGCGGCAGCATGCGCGGAGCCCATCGACGACCTACCTAGGGGTGATCGCGGTTCGTTCCGGTTCTGAACCGTCGGTTCACGGTTCCAAGCTTACACAAACTAACCAGAACTGGAACCTTATATAAAGGTTCCGGTTCCGGTTCCGGTTCAACATGATTTTTTTTATTTTTTTTTTAGTATATATAGTTATACATAATATGTTTTGTTATTATAAAAAACATATTATAAATTTTTATTATTATTATTATTTTGGCTACTGCCTACTAGGAGTAGCTAAATATAATATTTTTAAATATATTTAGCTACTGCCAATAGCTAAATGCCTAAATATAATATTTTTTTTCTTTTTTTATTTTACGGTTTCGGTACCGGTTGTTGGGCTGGGTAAAGTTTAGAAGAAGAAAAAAAAAGAGTCCAAGTCAGCGTAGATTACCTATAACTTGTAGGTAACCTGTAAAAATTGGCTAGATGAAAAAAAAATTAATGGTTTGTGTATTGAAATAGACCTTACGAAAGTTCAAGGTGCGACATGAATAATCCAATATATAGTTCATGGTGCAGGATGCCACTTTAGCCTAAAAAATTTAATTAAAGGAATTAAATATTCACACATGTATGGAATTAAATAATAATAGTAATTTTTTTAAAATCAAACCAGAATTAGTGTTTTTTTGAGAGTCAAACCAGAATTAGTATATTAACTAAAAAAAAAATCAAAACATCAACAAGAAAGCACAGAGGATATGATGGCCATGCCATTCAACATAGAAACGGCCTCTCTAGTAATACTATGAGTAGTCTGATTTGCAGATCGCTTAACAAAATGAAAGCTTACATTTGAGCCTCAACTTCTTTAACATCATTGGCACCAAAAATATGTAGATATAGTTGAGTCAGCCAAGATCGCATGGGATAAATAATACGGAATAGTAATTTATTTATATAGCTTAAATTTGTTGTTTTTTGTGTTGGAAAGGTTGGAACTGAATATCAGGTGATTTATTAATAGGTAGCTAACCACCGGCTGATATTAGACGTGGAAAGGTTACTATACCGCGGCGATGTATATGTCAACTTAAGCATGCAACAACCAGGTCAAGTCGTGGCTGCAACCACTTCCATCAATTTATATCTTTCCATTCTCTACCTTTTATATATATGTTTTCTCATCACATTTCGATCGGATAGATCATATCATCATTGCTAGCTCTGATTAAGCTAAGGTTTAATTAATTTGTTTATTGGATCCGAAGAAATTGAAATGGGTTGGAGTTCAGGTGAACCAAGAGCAAACAATAATGGGTTTAATGGCGGTTTAATTTTCCGGGAGGCTTTTCAGATCCTCACCACTACCCTCCTCACCCTTCTCCTTCCCCTCTCCTTTCTCATTCTCGCCCGGCTAGCCATTGCCCGCGCTATCGCGGGAGGCGTTTCCGTTTCCGTTTCCGTCCACCCCTACACCTCGCTCTTAGTCGACCTCTTCCTTAACTCCAACGCCACTCTCCTCCACGCGCTGCTTCCATTACTCGCGATTGCCGCGCTCACTCACGCCTTGAACGCCCGCCTCACCTTAGTCAAGTCGCAGGCGCCCGTAGTAGTCTCCGGGACGCGCCTCTACACGTCCTGGGTTCTCCTCTGCACCTTGCAGGTCTGTGTTGGGTTGGGGATTGAAGGGAGCATAGCTGCGAATGTGGTCGGCGTTTCTTCGCTTCTTAATGTTAACCGCCAGAGAAGTTTGTTAAGTAGGGCTCTGTTCTTCCTGGGGCTGCATCAGACTATGCTGTTCTGGTCCAAGACGGTGGTGAAGCCGGTGGTGGACGACACCATCTTCGGGTTCTCCAGACGAGATAGGTGGGTTGACAAGGCGGCGATGGCCGCCGGCTTCGGCGGTTTGTGGTGGTGGAAGTTGAGAGAAGAGGTGGAGGCGCTCGTGGTTGTGGCTGAGGTTAAGAGAGATCTGTCGATGGGCGTTGGGGTGGCTGATTTTGTCGGATGGTGGTTGTATTACCTAACTATAACCATTGGTATTGTTAAGGTGGTCAAAACTGTGATTTGGCTCCCGCTGATTTTCTTTTACAGGAGAATACACCAGGATGCTAATGCTGTTTCTCTTCGCAATTGGAGGATTAATGATAATGTCTGAAAAAATAAAAACATTTTTGTTGAAATGTTTTGTTCTGTTACTCCCTGTTTTTTTAAATGGAAATTAAGATCGTTCATGTGAAGTTGTAAATGTTATCTTTTAATAGATATAATATATTTGTTAATGTCTTAGTTTCCTACGTAAGCACATCGACCCAATCAAATTAAAGGTCAACCCAACTCAAAAATAAATACTTTAATGTATTTTTTAAATTTTTGTATATCTTTTTTTTTTTTTTTTTTTTTTTTTTTTTTTTTTTTTTTGGGTTTGTGTTGAAGAAAAAATGAGAGCAAATTAAAGAAATCATGAAAAAAGACAGAAAAATTAAGAAGGAGATAATTTATTTGGATCAATTTTATTAATTGTGATAATATATATCAATGCATCATGTTTATAGATATAACCCTAGTGGAATATTTATAAAATTATTCTTGATGGATACATTCGAGTATGGTACCCCGTCTGGAGCGTCTCCAGTACCAGGAGTCCGCAACTTGACTTCCTTGACAAATAGATGGGTCGAGTCCTGTATCTCGCCGTCCGCCTGGTGTAGACAGTCTGATTGTGGTGCTCGAGCGGGTGTAATTCTCATAGACAACGAAGCGTGATTCACTGAGGATCTTTTTTAAATTTGGCGAGATACTTTTTTATTTTATATTAGGTAGCAGTTATGGCGGTTCTGACAGTTTAACCAACCTTTCTAAGTTCAAATTTGTTAAATTTCTCTTACTTTCATTTCAAAAGATCATTATTCTTTGTCTAAATACCCAATAGGGTCACATCGCGAGGGCCGAGGGATTCTGATTTTAATACAAGGACAATTACTATGTCTCATTGCTTTTAGTACTTTATATTATTTTTTCCTTTATTTTACGATGTGTTGGCCTGCCGTCTGGCTAGCTTGTAGCCATACAACCAAGAAATCCATACCATGCTATTGCTCTACTCTAAAGTCTAAACACATACTTCTCACACCATATAAAAACATATATTTTGTCTTAAAATGTTCAAAGCACCATATTTGAATTACCACTCCGATCCCTGGTTCTTGATAGGACCCTACACCTTGTAATTATCATTAACAAAGCAAAGTTTAGAATTTGAATTTATTTATATTAGTTGACTAATTAAACTATATTTCATGATTGATTTTATTATAGTGTGCATCCATTATGGATTAATTTGTGAAGTTGATTGACTTGATTCAATTTTTAATAATTTTCAATTCAACTATATTTAATTTTTTAGGATAATGACATTTTTTATATATATTATTGCTTCAAAATTATGGTTAGAGTTTTGGTTTTTCTTTTTCATTTTTTCCGCATGCATGATGATGTGAGCAAAGTTTTGGTGGACAACGGCTCTGTTTGGCAGAGCTTATTTAGGAGCTTATAGATTATTTTAAGCTACTAATAAGCTATAAGCTCTGTTTGGTAATGTTCTTAAAATAAGTTAGTAACTTAAAATAAGAGCTTATTTTTGAACGCTACCTTAGATAGCGTTTCAAAATAAGCTAGTAGCTTCCTAACTTTTTTTTCCATCTTTAACCTTATTATTTTAAAGAAATGACATCCTTTACCCTTCCAAATTAAAACCTTTTTGGCTAAACCTTTTTGATTTTTTCTCTTCAATATGTTTGGTTGCAATTTCAATTTGACATTTGTGTTTGAACATTGATTATTGTATGAACTAATCTTATTAATTATAAACATTTTATTTTACTTTATATGTTTTCAAATATATGTTCTTGCTTTATATTTTATTAAAATATATTGATTTCACTATTTTATATTTTAATATATAAACAAGCCTATTTAAATTTAAAATTATTTAAATTGTATGAAAATGTCCTTTTTAGTCTTTTTACATTTATCAGCTTTTCAGATTTCAGCTTTGAGCTTATAACTTTTTAGTTTTCAGCTACTTTTTAGCTTTCAGTTACCTTTTCAGCTATGTTTGCCAAACATAGCCAACATATTAATGTAAACATACTTTTATCCATTTGAATTTAACAATTCTTGGAAAGAAATAGTACGACAGGGGACCAAAAACAAAATTAACAACGCTAAGCTAGTACGTTTCTGAGCATCCAAAGCTCCAGCAATATAATGGTGTGCTCAATTGTCACGACGCAGGGATGGGAACTTCCAAGCAGAAAAGGAATATATAGGCGTCCCTTTCCATCCCACCACCAGCGACCTACCATTGCCGCTTACTGCGCAACAAGACTTACACGCGAACCGTTGAACCACCATGTTAGCGTGGGCCCAGCAAGTTTGGCTCAGCTCCGTTTCTTCAAGCCCAAACCTCCCAAAGAACTCTCTCCAAACCTCCAAGCTCACGCTTCTCGTCACCCTTTCCCGCCCTTCCGCCGCCATGATGTTCCGGATCCCGTCGCGGACCGACCCGGCTTCGATGCTCGCCCGGTGCTGATCGTCGCGCCGCATTGTGTCTTCCAGCGCGTCGAAGTACGCGCTGTAGTAGAACAGGGCGTCGATGAATCTGTGCACGAATGAGGGAGAGTTGAGATTGGCTTCCACTTCTTGGACCACCATCACGCAGGGCTTCAGCCTCGTGATGGCTCTCATCACGCTTTCTAGCTCCAGCGGTTTGGAAATCATTGCGCGGAGAGTGAAGGAGGTGTGGATAATTACGGCTTCGTCTGCCTTTATCTCCACTTGCTCTGCTTTTAAGTGCTTTAGGTCTGGAATATAGAGGACGTTGAACGAGAAGGGCAAGTTGAACTGGGCGGCGAAGCTTTGTAGCCGCTTCCCCGTTTCCTCCACCTTTTCTCTCTCGGTGGTTTCGATGGCGGTGAACCGGAAATAATGTTGTTTGCCGCAATCTTCGGCCGCGGCCCGTTCCGATAGAGCTTGCATCAGTGTGGACCACTGAACTCCGGTCCTCAAATAGAAATCAACGAGATGGACCTTAGGTTTCGTGACCACATGGTCTAATATCGTCTGCGTAGCGCTTAATTGCACGACTTGGGAGAACGGAAGCGTTTGATGCAAGATCAGGTACGCCTTGTTGAATCTTGACGCTAGGCACGCGCCGTCCTTCACACCGTTCCTATCATCATCTTCATGACTGGAGCTACCCGTTTGTCGCTCAATCCTGGCCTGAAGAGCATCCGCAAAGTAGAATGCTGCTCTTTGAACCGGCGAGCCAGTGCAGGACGCGCTGTTCCGGCACTGGCTCACCAATCTGATTGCCCTGTCGAATTGCTGCTCGGAAACCTTCTCGGCTGCGGCCAGGAGGAGCTGGACGAGCTCCACATCTTGTTTATCTTGAGAACACAATTCAGAGAGGGTCGAACTATAAGGATGCTTGAAGATGTTGATATTAATGAACTTGTGATCAGAGAATTGTACGAATCTTTCTCCTGCAAGCCTCACTATTTGCATAGCTGACAGTTTCTGATGATGATCGCGGCCACCTCCACTACTACTGGTAGTAGCGGGGAAAGGATTTGAACGATTACCTAGGATCCTTAAAATTGCCGGAGAAAGAGGTGGCCAGGCCTTCTCCGCTTGAAGTTTGGTGCTTTCTTGAATATTGTTTGATGAATTACTGGTAATAAACTGCCTTTCTACACCCAGTGGCTGATCATTTTCTTGATAGAATCCGTACTTTGCACAAAATAAATCAACATCGTCTCCATGACCTTGAAATCCTGACGCTAACTGCTTATTATCCTCAATAATCTTGCCGCTGCTACTGGCCTTACCTTGGTCATAAGCTTTGGCAGAACTATTACTACTCATTGGAATGTGACTGAAAGTGAAAGTGGAGGGCTGTGATGAAGAAGAAGGAGAAGAAGAGGAAAAGAAGTTATGAGTGGCCATTGAATTAAGATGAGCTGAGAGATGATTGATGGACTTACTTAGAGAGAGATATATATAAATGTTGTGCATTATGCAGTATGCACAATCCCTGGCCCCACATAATAGTGGTAATCACCTGAACCCATCAGTCCATCACATTGGGTGAAACTCCCACAAGGTAATTTTCAATATTGAATATTGATCATGTGTCTTTGTTCATAATTTAGAACTCAAGAATTAACTGAGTTGGGCCCAGCAATTAAGTTTATGTTGTGTGGATTAATATATGCAGGGCCGGACTTTGGGCTGTGCAAGCTGGGCTACAGCACAGGGCCCCCAAAAATTGGGGGCCCCCAGTTCAGTCCTAGGCCCATTAGGTAATATTTATTTTGGCCCAAAATTAATTTACTTTGGACTTGGTTTGGAGGCTTGGAGCGCAGGTGGAGTCGTCAACGTGGAGTTTGAGGCGTGGAGACTGTCCGTTTGAGGTTTGGAGCGCAGGTAAAGTCCGTAACAGCTGTTGCGGAGGAAGGTCAGACGAAGAGTGAGAGACCGGCCGCCGGCGTTGTTGCGGTTGCGGAGGAAGGTCAGCCGACAGCCGGTCAGGTGCAGGCGTGAGGCGTGCAGCAGCGAGCCAGCGACGACGCGAGATAGATCTGCCATTCTGCCGACGGCCAATCGGCGACTCGGCGAGCAGCGGA
>CM008342.1:52131925-52149351 GCA_002525835.2 Ipomoea batatas | reverse complement strand
AGGACGGGTCAAGAACCGGCTAACAGGTGAAATCGAACGGATTTGTGCTGTTGAATGGTGTAATTGCACGTTTTTTTGATTGGGTGGCCTGATTGCACTTTCGCGTTACGTTCAGTGGCCAATTTGGCCCTTATTCCTATTTACAATAAGGCCTTCCCCAATAATGGGGTTTTACACAAAGTTTAAGGAAAAGGTGATGAGGTGGAAGGGTAAATAAAGGAGGAGAGAGAAGGTGTTGGGCACCTCCAGCAAGCATGGGATTTTATCAGAGTGGTGGGACCCATTTTTATTTAATCAAGACAACTTTGAGCGCGTTGCGCTCAAATTGTGCACCCAAATGGCGCGTGCATTGCACGCGCCCCTGGGCGCGTAAATGTGAATATTTTTTTTTTTCCTTTTCAGTTTTATATTTTGTTTTTTTTTTCTCCATTCCACTTTCTCTTTCCTAATCACACTTACAAAAACTCTTCAAAATTCACAAAGTGTTTTGGACTGTTAGATTAAATCGCAACAATCTTAACCATTCATTGGTATGCATATCTTTCCAACACACATCCCAACAAAAGATATTATATCTCATCACAAACTTTAACAAAAGTGAACATGATGATATCACAAACTTTCACAAAAATATTTTATTAAATCACAACGATCTTAACCATTCACATATCCCCATAAATACTACACTTGAACTTTGTATGGCTTTTTTGTCCTCCTGCATCAAAATATTCTGATTTTGTTTTTGTGCAATACTCACTCTTTGGCTCCATTTTGACATTTGGTGGCAATGATTGGAGCAATACCAAGTGGTCCAATTGCTGATTTCATTGGTTACAAAGGGGTGAGTTTTGGCAACATTAATTACATCTAACTCTCAGCACTTGAAAACAGGAAACACAGTTGCAAAGCTTATCTGCAAGATTTGGAGAGTAATAGGAAAATGACAATATTTTTAGCAGACCTTGGATTTGCATCATATTCAAAGGAACTGTTTCTGGTGGTTGCTCACTGTTATGCATTAACAAAATTGAAGGACTAAAAGTATAAATCGATGGTAAAATTGCATATTTGTAAAGCAAATTATCTTGCAAGTTGGACCAAGGTAAAAAGAAAAATAAAATTGTAGTACTCTAAAACTGAACTTTAAATCTGCAATGGAGTTCATGAACCTATACAAATTGTTAAATAAACATGTGATATAATAAAAATGAACATACAAAACTTTTTTTTTTTTTTTTTTTTGTAAATGCTATTTTCTATTTTTAAAATAATCCAAATTCAACAATTATTTTTTTGAAATTTTTTCATTCTAAAATATTTTTAAAAATAATCTAAATTCAACAATTATTTTTTTTTTTTGGAATTTTTTCATTCTAAAATATTTTTTAAAAGGTTATATGAAATATTTAAATTTCAAAGTTGAACTAAAAAAATAAAAATAATTGTTATAGTTAAACTTTAAGGGCCCATTTGATTCGCGAAAAGTATTTTATGGGGAACGGAATTGAAATTTCATGAAAAAGTAATTATTAGGAAGATAAATTTAATTGTTTGGTTGGTGAAAAAAAATTACTAGGATTATAAATTTTATTGTTTCGTGGGGTTTGGAATTATAAGAAATAATAAGTATAAAGACCTATATACCTTACAAAATAATAAAAGTAATTTAACAAAAAAAAAAAAAAGAACAAGAAGAGTAAAATAGTCAAATCATCTTATTTTGCTTCTCAACTTACATGGAAAACAAATTCCATGCCCTACCAAGAATTTTGTTTTTCTCAAATGTGAGGAACCATAAACCAAACACCAAAAAAATAACATTTTCCTCCCCTTTAAAGAAAATAATTTCCATTGAAAAACTTTTCCATCCAATCAAACATCCCCTAAATTGTTATTTAAAGTTTAAACTCTAATAAAATAATAGTTAAACTTTAACCAAATAATTTTTATTTAAATATTAATTAAATAATAATTAAAATTTATTTTTATTTTTTTTCGGTTTGAAACCAGAACCTTTTCTTAACTGGAATTGAAACCGGTTGTACGGTTCCGTTCAAACCGAACCGTGGTTATGCCTAACCACAGCTGGAGGTAATGGAGAGAAAAAGACATGCAACTTGTGTGTAGGGCGCACTGCATACCTTTTTTTTTTATTTTTGGTTTTGTTTTTGTTTTGGTTTGTCAGCTTTTATTTTTTCCACTTCTCTCTTCCATCTCTTTCATACATTTCATTGCAAAACCACACAAAAAATTAACATTGTTAAGGTTGCTCTACAAGTGTATTTCTTGAGTTGTTGATTGCAATCTTTCGTTCCGGGGACCATGGACTTTAATGGGAGTTGCTATCAACACCTCATGTTTCCTTTATCTCAAATGGATCCTCTTTAGGGTGGAGTTGTCCATGCCTTGTCTGGAATTATTCACATTATTATAATAGAGGGTGGTTGTTGAACAACTTGGTATTGCATTAAATTTTATAGGCAACAAACCATTTAACTTAGTGCCATATTCATATTCAAACACAACCTTGAATGTTATGGGGAAGAGCCAGTCCACATTCAAGATGAGTAGGACCAAAGTTGACAAACAAATTAATTGTCTCAGCTTGGCAATACCTTGGACAATATAAATGTATGGCATTAATTTCCTTAAAGTTGGCTAGCTTTTAGACATTGGCAACACCATTGTTGCTTCCTTATATACTTCACATTTAGAACTTAGAAAGAAGGATTCCCTTTGCTGTGCCATTCATACCTTTTGGGCTTTCTTCCTTTTATCCTTCTTTCTGCATGTAAAACTCCTAATTGATACACTCACTAGCTTAGTTACTGATGCCCGGAGATGTGAGAACGACGAGGAAGAAGCCGATGTCAGGTCCCTATTCATCTCTCCAGAAAAAGATGGATATGGAGGTGGTGAAACAAGGCAAGAAGAAGATTGACAGATGGATGATTTGCTGGCTCTTATGCATTTAGATCTTGTGTAAGTTCGCTCTAAACTTCCCTTTGTCGGGTAGTCATTTTGTTCATGATCAAGATTGTTAGGCGGAGGTCAGTAAAGGGCCAAGTCCAACAATTGGTGACTAGAGAATTGTTAGGCAGAGGCTGGTGAAAGGCCAATTCCAGCACCTTGCCTCTCGGAAATGTAGCAGTCTAAGTAAATAAAGTTGTGCCTTTGCTGTTAGTTATAACTTTTGGCGTAGTAGTAAGCGCTTGATCCTACAAAGATAGTGCCCAAAATCAAACTTCGGAAGGAATGGAATACAGCCATACAGGCTGCTATTAATACATGAAACGAAATCGTATCAGAATACAGTTGATGCACACTCGAGCAAAATGTTAAATGTGTTATAGCAGTGTATCACAACAATTCCATATACTATTTGAGAGTTATGGATACTTTACCTCTTCAGTTTCTTTCTGGAAAAGAAAAAGGTAAAAAGGAGTGAAAGATTAGTAATGCTTTACAGACCAATACAGAGCAGTGAAAAAACAAAACAACAAAATTTCCATTAGGAATGTTATGTATGTATTTTCCATAAACCCTTTGAAGAATTAGGATCTGTAATCTTTACAACTTTCTTCTTGGCTTGCAGTTTGTTGCTGCTATCAACACATTGCTGAGACTCCTCCTCGTCGTCTACTTTAACCACATCAACTTTCACTATGTGATGATCCGAAGTTCCCTTCGAAGAGAGAACCGAGTAGGATCCTTGCACAAACTTGAACGACGAACGTGGTGAAGCCAGTATATAATCCACTCTTGTTCCATACTTACATGTCCCCTGTACACCTGCATTTTCAAAGCATCACATTATAGTGGTGTATTGAAAATATAAGAGAGAAAATATGGGTTTATAAAGACATCTGTTAGACTAGCTAATTGATTGGATTCAGTCTTTTAGTGTGGTTTGGCTGGTAGAAAATTGCCATACTTTGTCCTTTGGCAATTACAACGACAGACTCGCATTCGCCACCAAAATCTTTGGCATCAGCATACTGTTTAGTCTTTAAGTACTTCATCACCTCAACCTTGGGAGTTGGCTTTCCCATCTCTTCATAGTACTGGGAATTGCAGAATGAAAATTTTCATCAGATCATCATTTATTTACTGAATTACTGCCCATCTCTCTCAGGTAAAGAGGGCTGATTTACCTTTACAATTTCTGCCCATCTCTCAGGTGAATAATCCGTTTCATCCAGTGAATTTAGACCTCCAGCTAAAAGGTGGGGTGTGTCAGCTGACTGGATTATGGCATTCATCTGCTTCATTCTCCAGTTTTCATCTAAATGGTCAAGATGGGTGCAATACAAGTCGAATTCGCCTACTTCAGGAACCTCGATTTTCGCCTTCAAGACATTCCTGCAACACATTTTTTTTTTTAAAGTTTCAAAGACTATAATCATGTTAAGATCAATCGCTTACTACTATGTTACAAACTATACCTTTTGGCATATTGATAAGACCTGATTATAATAAGTGTTATTTTTTGTAAGAGCCAAAATTGTATAAATAAGACTGGACTAGGGGAAGCCCTTAATCCTAAAAGGGTGATAAGTTGTAGGCTTGTAGCGAAGTTAATCAAGGGCTTATCATTATGCCAAAAGTTATAGCTCTCACTAAAGGCCCAATTTTATTTCTCTACACATTTTTCGAGGGTCAGAGTGCTGAACTTGGCCTTTACAGTCCCGTCCTACAACCCTCTAGTCACATGGTGTTGGACTTAGCTCTTATCTGCCTCTACCTAACAATCTCCCCACACGGCCGCACATTTTCGAGGGTCAGGTGCTGGACTTGACCTTTATCAGTCATCTATAATCCCCTAGTCAAATGGTGCTCGACTTAGCTCTTACCTGACTCTGCCCAGCAATCTCCTAACTACGGACTTGACTCTTACTGGACTCCGTCGAACATAAGTGCAATGCAAGGTGAGGAAGGAAGGATAAAGAGAGAAAGAACCTGAAATCAGAGTCATCAAAGATCTTTTGGGCCTTCCAGCTCTTAATAGGCCACTTAGACAAGATGGCATTGCCATACTCGGGAGCCCAGCTCTCTGCAAACACATAATTCATCCCCAAACCGGCAGCCAAATCTGACAATGGCTTCATCCCTTTCTCCTCCTCCGCCTTCACGCCTTGCAGCGCCACCACATCCGCCTCCACCTCCCTCAAAACCTCCAAAATCGTCCTCCTATTCCCATAAATCTCGCCGTTGCCGTTACTCCCATTCTTTACCTTCCCCCTGCTCCTATTACTCCCCCTCCAACTCTCCTTCTCACTCTCAACAAACCTCAACTGCCCACTCTTCTTCAGCGAGATTTCATTGTCCGGCAAATTAATCGAAACCCGCAGCTTCGATTTCGCCCCGAACAGATCATTCTCTCTTCGGCTCAGGGAGTTGAGGCGCAGGGAAGACTGTTTGAGAATCCCCTTGGGGCGACTATCCATGGAGTTTGATCTCAGATGGGTATGGGTGTGGGTACAGTCTTCATCTCCAAAATCAAAGCTGGCTGATTTTCCGGACCTCGGAACCGCCGGCGCCATGGAGAAGAGGGCGGCATTGAAGGTGGCGACGCGCAGGGCGGGGCGAATGGCGGCGGAGGCGTTGTGGGGTGGAGTGAGGAGA
Organism: Ipomoea batatas; assembly: GCA_002525835.2. NCBI lineage: Eukaryota > Viridiplantae > Streptophyta > Magnoliopsida > Solanales > Convolvulaceae > Ipomoea > Ipomoea batatas. The sequence goes on along the minus strand of CM008342.1, from coordinate 52,143,726 downwards.
GATGGGTTGGAGTCGGATTTGCGAAATGTTTTGACGACGGCGGCGTTCTTGGAACGCCGGCAAAATGAGCGGCGGAGGCCATGGAAGAGGCGCCTCAGTTTGTTTCTGAGAATTCTGAACATTGATTGTGATGGTGGCTGTAGAAAAGGTTGAATCAAGAAATCATTATTCCTTAGAGGGATAATAAACATGGAAAGGAAAAGGAAAAAGGAAGTGGACTTTCTGTGGTTGTCACACTCAGATGTCACTTTTTGTGCGTTAGCAATGAAATATGAATGAATTATTAATTATTACTTTTAACTAATCACCACCAAATTCAGTGAAATCATTTGTTTATTAACTAGGTTTGGTTTTGATTAGGAAAGATGGAGAATATGCAGGCTGGAGCCATGCCTTGCAAAACAAATTCTCATTTGTTCCCACTAATTCAGTAATCAGTATTTGAGAGAAAAATCAATCTTCAAAACTTAACAGTAACAACAGTATTTGACTTTATCTGTTGATTTCATTGTTGCAAAAATTGGCCTAGACAGCTTAAGCGCGCCTAGATCGAGGCGAATTACTCCCTAGGCGATCAACTGCCTAAACGCATAATTCGGTTGAGTTAGTCGAGTTAACTTGACTGAGTTTGTCTTACTAATTTTTTTATAATTATATATATATATGCACCAATGCACTACAAAATGTACCACATACCAAAAAATACACCACACCGCAATACATATAATGGTACATTTTCGAACACTTTGTGGTGCATATATGCGTACCTAATGATGAGTAATTGCATGATCTCGTTATTGTGACATACACTCACACACGTCACTGTTCTTTTTTTTTTTTTTTTTAGTTAGCAACCTAGACGCTAGGCGCTATTCTATCGCCGACCAGTGCCTAGGGCTTACAGTAATCATGGCTGAGTCATTGAGTTATTGTGATTTACATCCTCTCGAATACTTTGTCTGGTTAGAGTGTGGAGATTTTTGGGATTGGAGTTTTAATCTTGAGAGAAGAAAAAATTCCCATTTGTTGTTTTCCCCTTAACTAAACTCTTGAAAAAGCAATTAAATAATTTGCTACTTAAATTAATAAACATATTTGATGTTATCAGAACATATAAAAAGATTTTCTCTCTCCCTAACTCAGATCTTATAAAAACTAATGATTATTATAAAAGCAAATGGTTCTTGGCCTGCAGTTTAACTGCTACGGGAAGATTGATTATTTGACGCCGTGGAAATATGGATCTGGTTAGCTTTTAGATTAAAGAAATAATTAAAGAAAACAGAGATTCAACTGCTCCATAATCCAATCTCCATCACTTCTATATATAATATATCCCCCCAAAGAAATTAAATGGCAGCTACAACAGGCAAGCTTTCGGATTAGGTATATAAGGACTCTATTAATTTCTTATTTATGTTTTAAAATGTTTCCCATTACATTACAGCGGAATAATAAATGCCAGCAGCCAAAGACCTTGTGGTCTAGTGGCATCCGGTGTCTCGGGCAACTGTTGACTCTTTGTACCTCAGTAGGTTGAACAGATACTATATTGTAACAGAGTTAGTAGTACTCAAAAAAATAATAGTTACGGAGTATTAATTATTGTAGTATTATTATATTTAGTCATATTTTTTAAATTTTGTCTCAAATACATTCTAAAATTTTACTCCGTATTTGTTTGTCACAATTAATCATCTATTTAAATTTTGTTATTTCATTGTAGACTAACAATTTTATCATTTAAACTTTTTGTCCCAACATATAATTTCTGCATCTCTCTTGTAAACTATTTTAATTAAAGAGAAAAATTACACTTTTCGTTCATAAGTTATAGGGTAATTGTAAAATTTGTCTCTAAGTGTTGCTTGTGTACACTTTTTGCCCCTAAGTTATCATTAGTGTTGCATTTTTTATTTTTTTTTATTAACTTTTCATGCTCAATTTGCGTCCCTGGGTTATACTAAAATTGTAAATTTCGTCCTTAATGTTTTGTTAGTAAATGGACAAAAGGTGTAACGCCGATGTAGGGGCGAAAAGTGAGCATGATCAACACTTATGGACGAATTCTACAATTATCGTATAACTTAAGGACGAAAAGTGCAATTTTTCCTTAATTAAATGATAAAACTATATGTTAGGTATATATTTATTAAATGGTAGAATGACGTACAATTAAAATGAGGACTTCTTGTGACAAACAAATGAAAGTCAATGATATAATGTGAAATTTTAAAAATACGACAATAGTTCAATAGTCGATAACTAAAAGCAAAATTTGTTAATTTTCATTATTATTTTATTTGATGCCTTAAACTTTTTTATTCCACATTTAATCTTTTAATTATAATATATAGTTGTTATCACTTTTTCATTCTCAACATAATTTGTTTCACTTTGATTTTTTTTTCTTTTAAAAACTTTTTACTGTTAGCAGTAAATATTCTAAAGCTTACTTTACTAATTATAAGATTTTCTTTTAATTAAAAGTGGAACATTTCTAAAAGAGAATATTAAATGTAGAATAAATCAAAGTTGATGGCAAAAAATAAAAATGTCATTATAACTGATAGACTAAAAATAGAATAAAGTCTAAAATATAAAATGTTAATGTAAATTTCTTTTTGATAGACCTTGTTTGGAAAATAACGGTTAGCGGTTAGAAAATAGCGAATTGTGTTAGCGGGTTTGACTAACGGATTATATTAGCGAATTGTAAAAAATCATTTGGTAAAATTAACTGTTTAGATTAGCAGTTAACAGGTAAAATGACCAAAAGGGCGCGCGTGCGCGCACACATATATATAATGTTTTAAAAATTAAAAACAAAACAAAAAACAAAAGGGACAGTGGCTCCCCTTTTGTAATTTTGTTTCCCCACTTATCCCACATCGGTGGGATAACTGGGGAATGGAGCCATAAAAGGAGCCTCAAGGCTACATTTTTTTGAACAATTTGTACATCGCCCCACTTGGTGGGCAAATAGAAAGTTATTTTTTTTGGGAAAATTGTAATTTATTCTCCCTCATAATATGTCAATTATAAATATCACTCCTGAATTATCAGTGATATATTTATTTAAATATAAACATTGGCTATTAACTATTAACCCATTCGCATAATACGCGTGTAAAATTAGTAAAACACATGCACCATGGTCTATAGTGCACTTAAACCTTAGGGTCCATGGTATAAGGATTGGTTGTGAGGGACATCCTAGCCCATTACACGAAATTGGGTTCAACATGGAAAGGGTTGAAAGTGGATACTTAAAGCCCAATCTGAAGAACCCAAAAATAGTTTGATACTTGTATGGTTTCAGTGGCAACAGAATAGTGTCATTCTCTGTGATCGGCTAATCGCTATGGTTGATTGCTACATCTTTCTCAGAAACTAAGCCAATCTCATAATTCACTTTGATCGATTCGATTTGATTCGCTGAAACTATGGATTTCTTCAAATCGATTCTAGCCGATGATCCGGAACCCGAAAATGTGCAAGATTCCAAACAGCATTCCCCTTCCTCATCTAGCCAAGAAGAGGAAAATCGCGAAGAAACTGAGCATGTGGATGCCCCAGATCCGTCAACTACTGCTAGCGGTGCGAGTAGATGGAGTTTCGGAGGTCTCATCCAGACTTTAGCTTCCCGCTCCGAGTCAGTTCTCGAGACTTACCGCCGGGATCTGGAAGAATTCGGGACGGGGCTTAAGAAAGAGACGGTGCTTTTCCGAGAAGTCGCCAGCCGTGCGGTGAAGGAGCTCCCGGCTTCGATCGAGGTAGGCGCCTCGGTGGCTCAAGGCTCCCTGGGATCAGTCGGCAAGACTATTGACGGAGTGTTCAAATCCACCGCCGATATCATTTCTCAAGGTAAAGATACTCTCCTAGCATCCTCCGATGCTGAATCCGAAACCCCCGACACGAATCGGAGCTTGGATTCGCGTCGGTACAGTAGGTTTGATGCGCAACTAACCGCAATCCAAAATGATCCCGCTAGTTTCACCGAAGAGCCGGAGGATTTGGATGAGTATAGGAAGTGGAAATCGGAGTTCAACTTGAACGATCAGAGGACGGAATTTGAGGAGTTGATTGGAGAAAATGGTGGTCTAGAGGGTGTTTACAAACGCCTTGTACCCAGTGTAGTTGATGAAGATACCTTCTGGTGTCGGTACTTTTATAGGGTTCATAAGCTTAAGCAGCAAGAGAGTGTTAGGGCTAGCCTTGTGATGAGAGCAATATCTGTAGATGATGAAGAAGAATTAACCTGGGATGTTGATGACGAGGATGACACTGATGATGATGAGCCAAATAGTTCTGCAAAATCCAAAGGCGAAGAACAGGGAAATAACCAAGCTGGTAATCAAGATTCAGGGAAAATCACAGAACCAGTAATTGCAAAAAAAGATGAATTGCAAAATGTGAGTTCTGATATCAGTGATGAGAAGGGGATAAGTGAGGCCAATGCTGATAAGAGCTCTGTTACTAGATCAAGTGAGAATAAAGAGAAAGAGGTCGAGGATGCGACATTAGTGAAGTCAGTTGAGAAGGGAGTTCCGAGTGGTAAACAGAATGATGTTTGTGAGCAGCAAACCGAGCAGGAAGAGGAAGACTTTGGGTGGGACGAGATTGGGGATATCGATAGCGGTGATGAGAAAAAGGCGGCTCCTCGTGGTGAGAGTGCAAATATAGCTGATGTGAGAAAGAGGCTTGCTGAAGCTGAAGATGATGATGATGAGAATTTGAGTTGGGATATCGAAGATGATGATGAGCCTATCAAAGCTTGATCCTGAAATGGGGCAGAGTTTGGATATTGGAAATTCCCATGAGCCTTTGAGAGCAGAATATGAGAATTGCATCTAAAGAAGAAAGAGAATACGAGGTAAACCAGACCAAACAGACATCTGCAGTTGGTATAATTCATTTGTTTCTTGAATGCCTTGTGTCCAAAACTGTCTGTCATTTACTCATTTATTCACAAAAGTGAATAATACATTCATCTATGCATAAATGGTTTTAGTTTTATATAGCAAACTATGTTACTACTAGTCATTTATTTGTGAAGTGAATGTCTAAATGTCTATGCAATTTGCAAATTTGAAGAATTAGCCAGTTTGGGGCTTCTGATTTATGGTTGCTACAGCTACTACTTGTAGTATATCTTACATTCAGAAATGAGAATTGCCTTGATTTCTTGTTATTTCCTCCTAGTCTTCATTCAAACTCATGCTTTCAATTGAAGCAGCCAATATGTCCCCATTTCTCAGGCTAGAACTAGTGAAATACAGAAGCTAGTTGTGGTGGAAATTCATGTTAATAGATTCTTAATGGGTTCCTAATTCATGGTGACTGCTACACATCTACCCCATCTCATCTGCGGGTAGTCATATGATCTCTTACCCATCAAGGAAGATGCTAGTTGTGCTTGCTCATTAAATTGGGAATATTTAGTAATAGGCAAAAACTTGTGTGATTCGCCGAATCGGTCGAGGCAAGATAAAAATGTAATACTTAATACGTATGAAAAAACATACCAATAATATTTATACTAGAAAATCTAATACTAATTAGAAATAAAGTGTCCCTAACTTATGAGGGAAAGCGTAATACTTTGAATAAAAATGTAATGCTTCTTGATTAGTATCTTGACTTGAGACGGTCTCTCAAGAGAGTCAATCTTAGTAATAAAATAATTGATTAATGTATATTAACTTTGAATCAATTTTTTTTTTTTATAAAAACATAAAAGTATATGTAATAATTTTATTACTAAAGTAATTCCCTTATCATTGTGCCTATTACTGGAAAATAATAATAATAATAATAAAGAATTTAGAACATCCTTATCAATGGAGTTTTTTTTTTTGCTATTTTTGAGAAGTTTTTGTAAGTGTGATTATGAAAGAGAAAATAAGAGGGGAGGAAAAAAACTAAAATAAATATGATTTTTAAAATAAATAAATAAAAAGTATCTGTCAGTGCGTGCGAAACGCGCACATCATTTATTTTTTCTTGGCTTTAGTGTCAGTAAGTCCATTACTGTTCCATTCATACACATCATTTATTTTTTCTATTTTTTCTTGGCTTTGGTGTCTGCCTATTACTGTTCCAAGAACCCAACTTTGCAGATAAATCAAACCTCTTCTCTTTCCTCCATATCACATGTTACTATTCCAAAGACCCCTCAAAAACCATTGTTATAGATGCTCTTATAATAAGATACCTAAAATTAAGATATGCCTGTGGGGGAAAATGAGAGCAAACAGTGTCTTGAAGTATTGGCCAGGCCTCCTAATCATAACAACAAATGTTTCCAAGTGTGGGGATACTTGTATGGTCCTTGCCTCCTTGGGGTTGGGATTCAACCTTTTAGGATAATAATAATAATATATTTTCTACTAACGTAAATAAAATATTTTATTTATCTTTTAAAAAAGTAAATATCAAAATACTATTATTAAAAAAAAAAAACTTAATCCTAATTTCATGTTTGATTCTTTAATATTCCAATTAAACTTTTCTTTCTCCATTAATGGAAAAATCTTGTTCATCATCATCTTCTTCAATAAACGCAACAAAAGCCTCCCACTTTTTATTTATCTTTAAAAAAGGCAAATATCAAAATACTATTATTAAAAAAAAAATCCTGATTTCATGTTTGATTCTTTAATATTCCAATTAATCTTTTCTTTCTCCATTAATGGAAAAATCTTGTTCATCATAATCTTCTTCAATAAACACAACAAAAGCCTCCCACTTCCCACCTCCTACATGGTTGTCGTCGTCGCTGCATTTTCCATTACTCTTCATCTCTGTGTCGTGTTAGGAACAAGTGTTAGATAAAATTTAATGATACTAAACTTGGTTATAAATTGTAGGTCCCTAATTATTTTTTATTTTTCTAGACTTAAATATTTTCAATGCAAATATGAAAGGTCAAATTTTGGAACGAACTTTAGTAACCGGAAAGTAAACTTAATCCGAAAAGTAACCTCAATATAATTAGATATAATTAGATTCGGAAGATTGTGTACAGTAATTCCCAGAAAGTCAACCTTCTAAAAGTATAGTTCCGGAGAGCTGAAGTTCGAGAAATAGAAGATTTGAAGACCGGAAAGCTGAAGACTGAAAGACCGATCGAAAAGTTCAAGACCAGAAGGTAAATGGTCGAAAAGTAGAAGAGCCAACCTTATCCGAAAAAAGTACTCAAAAGTAAAACTAGCTGAATAATTAGTTACTTTTGAAAAGTTGAATGATTGACTTGTCGCAAAGTTAAGTCACAAAGGTTGTTGAGGTATGACACGAAAGTAAACTTCAAAAAAGTAAAGGATTACTTTACGGATAATCAATCAAGCATTCTCTTATCGAATAGTGATCAACCTCAAAATGCATGTTAAGCAAGAAGATTGTTACCAAGATTTCAAAAATTCTAGGTCCCAAGAATGATTAACTTAGTTTGTGTTCATAGTTTCATAATGTTTTATCTAATTAATGATATAGATATTTCAATTTTTAATATGAACAATTTTAACTATTTTAAATTATTTTAATTTTGCACCTAATCAATTAAACCCGGACTCCACCTAAGAGCATCCCTATCAAGGGATAAAACTTGGATATTGTCAGAAATTATACACCATGGCATCAAAAAGTGAAGGAGAGAGAATGGTCCAAGAGCTTCTGCAAAGCATTGGGATATTTGGCTTCCCAAGGAGAAAAGTAATTAATGCTCCATTTATTGCTGTGCGCGGCGCGTCAGGCGCGCCTGACTTTAACATTGTTTATTATTATTATTTTTTTATATTATATTTGTTTTATTTTTTTTCCTCCACCCTCATTTTCTCTTTCCTAATCACACTTACAAAAACTCCTCAATAACCGTGAAATATCTCCATTGATATGGATGCTCTAAGTACAAGCCACATGTATAAAAGTACACACCCTTTCTATGCAATTCATCTCCCATATCCATACAAATATTTCTTCATCATCCTTATTCCCCACCCAAATATGATAAGCCAACCCTACTAAGAAAAGATTCATTGCATACATGTATGTGGCCATGTGAGTTTATCAATCGCATATGGCATATCCTAAACACTCCACTCCACTCCACAATGGAATCATTCACCTTTCACCTTTAACTTCACCAACATTATTATATTAGTTGAAATATCAGTCTCTCAATAAAAATTTCTTGACCTTACCCATTATAATCTAACTAAATTTCAATTAATCACTATTTACTTTGCATCCATACAATTATATTTTTGCTTTCATTTGTGGTCCTACTTTCACATCACTTAAAAATGTATTTTCTTTCAATTTTTAAATATTAAAACTAAAAGAATATTAAAATTATGTCAAATTGGATCATGAAGTTAATTTGTATGCATTTTATTTATGAGTCAATGAAAATGGTTCAATTAAGGACCGAATCAGACATACTGTGCAACTGGGTTTAATTTGGTGATCAAAGATTGCAGTAGTGGTATGAGAGGGGTTGTTGGGCATCAATCAGGTTGGTTGAGTTCAGCCCTTACTCGATTCGAGACGTAGCGTTGTGACTTACTATGAGGGATGTGGTTAAATGGTTAATGACTTATCACAAATTGGCTTTAAGTAGGATATAGCAACTAGATAGCCAAAAAACTATGCGGTTAAGCGTGCTTGACGTACAACAGTTGGGTGAGCATAGTGCTGAGATCCATCAGTAATTTTATAGCTTAAGGTGCTTCAGTTCGAGACACTTGATCAATTGTATGGAAGTGCATTTTTTTTTTTAAATTTCCTTCAGTTTAAATCGTTGATCTAATATAGATCAACGACTTAGAGGTCACCCCATTTTTCACCTATGAGAAGTTTCGCACGTAAACCATCTCTGTAACAGACGGATGAAGCAGCCTCCGTCCGCGCAACTGCAGTTCCCTTTCAACACAACTGCAGTATCAGTTCAACACAACCGCAGTTCTAGAAGGATGAAACGACCTCAACACAACTGCAGTTCCACGCGGATGAAACGGCCTCCGTTCCGCGCAACTGCAGTTCCCTTTCAACACAACTGCAGTATCAGTTCAACACAACTGCAGTATCAGTCCAACGCAACTGTAGTATCATTTGAGATGAACTGTAATATCAGTTACGGAGATTTACGAGAACCGTTTCTTCCACTTATTAAAATGACGTTGTTTTGTGACATTGGTCCATGGTATAACAACCGGAGGTTGAGGCAGTCGGCAAACTTCAACCCAAACCTTACTGGACCAGCGGCCTATGTGTTATGGGCTTTGATCGGTTTCAGCCCAATCAGATCTACGCTAACGCCTTGTAGTCTGGCCGCCAAATTCAGTGGAAAAATTTGATGTTAAACGGGTTCGTTTCCGGCCAGTAGAAGTGAGTCGAGTGAGTGTTGTAAGGGCAACGCTTGTTTTCTCCTTTCATCGTCAAACCGCGCCGGAGCTTGCAGTAGAGAGATTTCTCAACAAGAAAATGGTAAATCCTGTCTTACTCTACCAATCTACCAATAATTCCTTCTTCTGATTGATTGAGTTTTGTTCTCTTGGGTTGCAGTTGTTCTTCTCGTATTTCAAAGATTTGGTAGGGAGAGAAGTGACGGTGGAACTAAAGAACGATTTGGCAATAAGGGGCACCCTTCACTCCGTCGACCAATACCTCAATATTAAGCTCGAGAATACTAGGGTTGTTGATCAAGACAAGTTCCCTCACATGGTATCTCACACTTCTCTCACTTGGTTTTTGTTTTTGTTCTCATTTTTGGTTATTATTATTGTTGTTGTTGTTGTTGTTGTTCACTTTTCTCTCTTTGTTCTTCATAACAATCGGATGATTTAAGGTTTATCTTGCTTGGGATTGGTTTTCTCTGCAATTAGGGTTTATTGTGGCTTTTCCCTTGTCTTTGTCTGAACTTCCGTTGCTTGCTCTGTTAAGTTCAATTCCATTACAAGTGTTATGCTTTTGAAGTGTTACTTGACTATAAATGATGGTTTCTAGTGTTTATTTGAGGGATTTTGCACAATAAGGATGGTTAATTTTCATTTTAATTTCACTGTTGAATTGTGTCTCTCAGCAGTCTCCAATCTCCATGCTTTACCTTTTTGGGGTAATGGGGTTTACAAGTGAGATTCCTAGTTATGCTTGCATTTTGATAGACTATTGTAGTATTGTGTATGCTTAATTTTGGTATGTATGAATGTAATAACTCTAATAAGTGTTTTTGGTATTACATGATCAATATTTCTGTGCCATCTTTCTGTATGGACTATGGAGAGATATTTTTAGTATGGTTGGGTTAAAGTACTTGATAGTTCCAATTCTAACAGCCTGGGCGATATATCTCTGCAATTGAACTTAGCCATTCTGCAGGATCTGAAAATCATTATGTTCTATAATCTTTTCCTAAGGTCTGTAAGCCTTTGCTTGTTGATTCTTCATGTTTCAGATCTTCAAACTGTCTGTGGGAACTTTTTATGCTGATAATTTGGCATTTGAAGTAGAGAGATTCCACAATATAAAAATGATTACATTATCTTTGAAGTATAGGATTCCATAATCTCCCTTGCCCCCACCTCTTCTCTCTTTCTCTTAACGACCTCTCTAATTAAAGACTATCTAATCTTTATTCTATTGACAGAAAAGAGCTGTTTTTGTTACTATCACTTGATTATTGCTGCCTATCTTTAGAATGACCATGATATGGTTATCCCATGGTAGAAAATCCAAGTAAATAAGATTGCTCTTCTTAGTGGTCATCTAATTTTATGGGAATTCTTTATTTTGGCTGTTAATAAGTTATTACTATGCTGAATGGTCTGTAGTTATGTAGCTCGTTGATTGCAATTTGGAGTTGTACATTCATGGAATGCAGAAATAGTAATAGAGTTGGATGCAAAATACTTTTATTGAGGTTCAGTGTTTAATAATTTGAAACCCCTGACTGGTCTCGTGAGTGGCATAACATTTATAGAAAAAGTTTTTAAATTTTACATTTTTGCTTATGCTTGTATATCAACATTTGTGTGTTTAGCAAGGGGTTGGGGGTGTACAGATGTTATTTATGTGTTGGGTGGGGGATGGAAGGATACATATGTGCTTTTCCTGCCAACTAGTAATTGGATCACTTATGGCGAGTTATTGGACAGGTATGATGGGTATTAGGTGATTGAGGTATATAAGATGTTCTCTCTCCTGCCCATGAGTAATTGGTTTTCTTGTGGAATGCATGTCATCACATATGATGAAATATGTTAAGATTCAATTCCTGATAAAGTCTACACTCTATCAACTCCCTCTTGTAGGATGGCCTTGCCTGAATTAAAACTTTTTATGTTCTTCTATTTCTTACTTTTTTAAACATGCTTTGTATTTCTATTATTAATGCATGTCAAATGTCTGGCGCGCCGTTGGCATGGACTAGTCTAACGAACTTGTTATAATGCAATAGCTTTCAGTGAGGAACTGTTTCATCAGAGGCTCAGTGGTGAGATATGTCCAGTTGCCACCAGAAGGAGTGGACATTGAACTGCTTCATGATGCGACTAGAAGAGAAGCTCGAGGTGGATAAATTCTGTGGATATTTTCTTCCATGAAGGTTTCATGTTTCAAATATTTTAGCTGCAAGTATTTGTACTGTGAATTTGTTATTGACATCTCCTAAGGATATTGAATCATGTAGTTGTATCCCAGAGATTACACACTCAGATCTGAATGCCTTAATTCTGAAATGTCAGCTTCAGATGATTCTAATTGTAATTCTGTGGATGATTAGATTACTAAAGACATTGGTATAC
>CM008342.1:52051557-52062073 GCA_002525835.2 Ipomoea batatas | reverse complement strand
GATAATGTTGCATCTCAAAGGCAACAATTATGTTATCAGTAATAAGACGTCCAGGGACAAAAGCACTTTGGTTGTCCGAGATGAGCCCATTCAGTATAGGTTTTAGCCTGTTAGCTAAGGCTTTAGAGAGAATCTTATAAGCCACCGTGCATAAAGCAATAGGTCTGAGATCTCCCATGGATTCTGGGGTGGCCTTCTTTGGGATTAAAACAATTTGGGTTGTATTCAACCCCTGTGGCAGTGACCCAGTAAGAAGGAAATCATTACAAAAATTAAGAATAGAGTCACCAATGATATCCCAGTAGGATTGAAAGAAACCTGGATTAAGACCGTCTATTCCCGGGCTCTTGTCAGGGTGCATACCGAACACTGCCTTCTTGACCTCATTGCTGGAAAACGGTCTGAGGAGTCTTAAGTTCTGGGCAGGCGTAACCTTGGGGCATATGTAGTTTAGAACGGCAGCTTGCTCTCCAGCCGATGATGTGAAAATCTCAGAGAAGTACTGCTTTATAAGCAAACTGAGCTCCGGGCCCTGATTAATCCAAGTCCCCCTGTTGTTACGAAGCTTCTGAATGCTATTGTTTCTGCGCCGCTGTTTCACTGCATTGTGAAAGAACCTGGAATTCGCATCACCCCCTTTGAACCAAAAAACCTTAGCCCTTTGTCTCCAATAATTGCTCTGCTGTTCAATTAGAGATAGGAACTCCTTTTGAACACTCGAGAATTGATGAATTCCTCTGTCATCCGTTCTGCTCCTCAAAGATGTCATCCTCCTTCTTCTAGCCTCAATTTGGGAGTGAAAGTCCTTGTTAAGATGTTTGCCCCATTCCCAAATTGCTGAACCACAAATACTGATCCTGGAGCATAGGTTCATCCCTACTGTGCACTCCCAGCTACGAGTAATGATGTCTCTGCACTGTGCTTCTTTGATCCAAACATTTTCAAACCTGAAATTTCTTTTCCTCCTCACATTGATAGTCGGTAAAGGCCAAATAACTAGAGACATGTGATCACTAAGAGGGGCCTCTAGAGATTGAGCCTTTGCTTCGCCGAAGAGTTCCATCCATGATTCATTAACTAGGATACGATCAAGCTTCTCGCGGATCCAATTTTGAGACCCGCGACCTTTCTCCCATGTGAATTGATAACCATTGAAATCAAAGTTTCTCAGACCACTACTGTCCACCGCTTCCCTGAACCCACGAATGAGCCAATGGGGGTGAGGGTGTCTGCCGATTTTTTCATCTGGGTGGTAGAGATCGTTGAAGTCTCCCATAGTCAGCCAAGGGAGGGAGTTGAGTGCAGACAGGTGTTTGAGAAGATCCCACGAAAATTTTCGACGGCTACGCTCGGGGCAACCATAAAACCCCGTGAACCGCCAGTAGAGCGGAGAAGTAGAGAGTTTGACCTTGGCATCAATAAAGTTGGGAGAGTAGCCTACAATAGAGACATCTAAGTTGTTCTTCCACAGCATAGCTAACCCGCCCCTCGACCCAATGCTATCAACAGAAATCAAACCATCAAAGCCCAGCCTGCTTTTGATATATTCCATCCTCTGCGAATTTAATTTAGTCTCCATTAGAAATAGTAACAAAGGCCTCTTGTTGTGGACCATGTCCACCAAAACTTGAACTGTCGCCGGGTTGCCAAGCCCCCGACAGTTCCAAGCGATGAAACTCATTGTTCTAGGCGGGCCTGCGAAGCAAGTCCCGCCTCTAACAAGTTTTTTGGCCCATCCAAAACAAGAGAGTCCTCCTCCATGTAACAAAGCTCCGCAGTGAGGGAAGGCCCAGTATCGACTTTCTTCCTTTTGAGCCCAATAGTATTCATAATGGTGTTTGGGTTGGTCCACAGAGTCAGCCCATTTTGACTATCCACCTTGGTAGGGCACCCTGTACCTCTGTTGGAGTGCATTAAATTGTTGCCGTGTGGGGTCAGATTCTCATTAATGCGTTGCGCGTCTCCAGACTGAACAGTTGTTACCTGAGTAGTATTCTGCTCCCTCTGATTTTTTGTTTCCTCGGAGAGAGTGTCAGCACGCATTTCATTGCTGTCAGAAGAGAAATTGTGGTTTGTCGTTTCCTCATTAGGTCTCCGGCGAGGTAACTCAGCTAACATCCATTGTTGACCTGCGTTTGGTTGCGACCTCCGACCGGTGGCTCTGAGCTCCGGACCATAGTTCCTTGCAGTATCTTTCACTCTACCTTCAAACAACTCATCACACGATCTATCATTGTGGCCGATCAAACCACAGATAAAGCAAAATGTTGGCAATCTCTCGTATTTGAACTCAATGTAGAAAGGGACTCCTGTAGCTGGTTTAACCTTCATCTTCCTCTTAATAGGCTTGGATATATCCATCTGAACCCTAATGCGCATGAAACTTCTCCACAGGCCATCAAGATTGTCAACATCAGCTTTTATAAAAGAGCCCAGGAAGGAACCGATCATCTCCGTTGTTTTCTTGGTTTGCATACTCGTCGGTATGTTGTATGCTTGAACCCAGAAGTCTGCTGTAGAAAGTTGCACGCTGTGAGGAGAGATATTTGTCTCAATCTGCTTGAGAAGAAGGAGGTTCTGATCGTAAGACCAGGGACCGCCATCAAGGACTTTCCTGATGTCCAGTTCGTGAACAAAGTAGAAGAGGAACAGATTAGTTGAGACTTCTCTAGCCATCATCCCCTTCTTAGGCTTAGTGCCTCCTTTTGTTATGACTTATGAGCAATCGTTATACCCTGCACCACGGTGCACATAGCAATGTGCACCATGTACGTAAAACGACGTCGTTTCGGTGTTAGTAGACGCGGACGCGAATGACTCAAGGAATTCATTATCTATAATACACATAATCATTATCTATAATACACAGAACGTTTGCCTAGAATACACAGAATGTTTGCCTAGAGTACACAGAATATTGACACAAAATACACAGATGTTAGTTGACGCGAATGATTCCAGGGAATTCATTATCTATAATACACATAATCATTATATAACTTACACAGAACGTTTGCCTAGAATACACAGAATGTTTGCCCATAATACACAGAATATTGACGCAAAATACACAGAACTCATCCTCCTAACATTTGAATGCACAAACACATCACAACTTGTGTTAATAACATGAATACACATAATATTTACACAAAATACACAGAACTCATCCTCCTAAACATTCGAATGCACAAACACATCACAACATGTGTTACTAACATGAAATCACAACATGTGTTACTAACATGAATACACATAACGGTTGCCTATAATACACAGAACGGTTGCCTAGAATACACAGAATGATTGCCTGGAATACACAGAATATTAACATAAATACAGAGACCGGCCGAAACCGGAAACGTGATTTCCAAAAAAAAAAACGGACAATTAGATTACAATGCTCAAAACGACGTCGTTTAGGTACGTGGTGCACATTACTATGTGCACCGTGGTGCACAGTATAATTTGCCACTTATGAGTCACTATTGCTCACGGTCAGACTCAATTTCCCAACAAAATCAAAAATTCAATCTCTTCTAATTTTGCTAAGTCTTTAACTCAAAATGTGCCTAAGGTTGCTCATGGGCCGAATGGCTTGGCTGGTGCTACTCACCCTACAGGTGGGACTCATGCGGCTAATGCAGCACCCATAGGTCCACAATTTAATTAATCTTTTGCTAAGTTATTTTCTACTCCTCCGAATGCTGTTCATAATTTGGGACGTGCGAGCTTCATGCAACGTCCTATTTCTATTTATGAAAAAAAAGTTGAAGTTCATAGGGGTGAGCCGTGTATTACTTTTGATGATCATGAGGTTGCCCAGATGAATGAAATTGAAAATAATCTTTTAGTTGGAAAATTCTCGCATGGTAGGCCTTTACTATCTGAAATTCGAACACACTTTGCTAAGTCGTATGTTTTAAAAGGTACTGTCGAGGTTGGATTGGTTGATCCTCGACATGTCTTTCTGGCTTTTTCTAGTCCGAAGGATTGCATTGACATTCTGGTTAAGGGCCAGATTTTATTTAATGGCCGGTGTCCTATGCGGTTGTTCAGATGGACTAGTGACTTTGACGGTGTCCTATGCGGTTGCATTGACATTCTGGTTAAGGGCCAGACTTCATTAGCCCCAGTTTGGGTGTTATTACCTAACCTCAAGGCTAATTGTTTTTCAATACCGTGTCTCAAACAACTAGTCAAGCCCATAGGGCGGTTTCTACATGTTGACGCCGCTACGGCGAAGTTTTCTAGGCCTAATGTTGCGAAGGTAAAGGTTGAAATTGATTTGTTAAAACCCCTGTTGCGTAGAATTTTTATCAAGTTGGGCAGTAATCGCCCAGGGGGTGAGGATGTTGGCTTCTGGCAGCCAATTGAGTATGAAAAAATGCCTGGTTATTGTCTGACTTGCAGGAAACAGGGGCACTCAGCTCAAGAGAGCCGAAGTGGTGGGGTTGGTTTTAACCCTAGTTTGGGGGTTACACGGCTGCCACAAGGGCCCACGGGACCTAAGTTTGTTTTTGCATGTGGTTCTGGAGCTAGTAATGCCAAGAGTCAGCGTTCGGGCCCCATACCTACGCCACAGTCCCAGGTTGTTCGACAGCCTATTGCACAGGGTCAGGCTGCTAGTACGGGGGCTAAGGAGCTGACTCGGCCGGCACAAGGGGCGTCTGAGGCCCCTTTTAATTTTAATTTTGATATCAATATGCAGGGTTTAAATGCTAAACAAAGAAAGCGTCTCAGATGCAAATTGAGGAAGCAGAAAGGTAAGTCTGTTGTTGTGGATAAGTCTCCGGAGGTCGGGACCTCTGGAGCGCAGCCTGAGCTTTCTACCGGTATTCGAGGTGTGTAGGCCTCAAAACCTGTGCCCACGAGTAATGGTTTTGCTGTTTTGGGGCAGGCAGGTGGGACTGAGGGCCCACTCCCTAACCCTGCGGGTAAGCTCCCGCCTATTCCAGAGGGTAGCGAGCGGACTCCAGCCCCGACCTCGTCTATTCAGACAGATTTGGATCGGCCGCAACAGGTATTGTTCACTTTTACTCCTCTTAATCCTGCTAGATTTATGGGCCCGCTAGAGATTGGGACGCCTCCTTGCACGCCTCCGAGTGATCGGGATTCTGGGGATACTCAGAGGAATTCTCCTGTTGTGCCTGGGGGTCCTTGGAGGACTAGGGGGAGGTCGTACTCGGACAGTGATGTCCCTCGGGCGGGCCAGGAGGCTAGTTTGGGGGGCTCTAGGTTTGATACGGACCAGGAGCCCTACCCTGATCAACACTTCAGGCCAGCTCTTATTCTGCGTGATTCTTTTGTTAAAGGGGCCCCCCCTCTGCTCATCATGTTCCTGGTTCTGGTGGTTACTCATGAGGTTCTTAGTTTGGAATGTGAGGGGGGTTGCCTCTCAGGGCTCTTTGCACAGGATCTGTGTCCTGTTGCGGTCTCATGGCCCTTTGGTCTTGTGTCTGCTCGAGCCTTTCAGCTCGCCTGATAGGCTCGATTATTTTAAGTTGCGCCTTAATTTTGATAATGTTTTTTTGTGGTTTGAATAATAAACTCTGGTTGTTTTGGAATAATGACTTGACTGTTGCTGTTGAGTCTGGGTTGGGGCAGTGTGTGTCGGTGTCATGTGCTCATTCTACCGTCCCGACTCCTTTCTGGGTTTCTTTTGTTTATGCTAAGACTAAGGAACGGCTCCGGGCGCCTTTATGGGATGATTTAAAGTCGGTTTCGGCTAGAATTACCGGAGGGGTTCCTTGGTCTGTTGTTGGGGACTTTAATTGTTTATTATTTGTTGATGAGAAAAAGGGTGGGCTTCCGTATCCACATCGGAGGACCACGACCTTTCGGGACTGTGTCAGTGCGTGTGACTTGATTGATGCCACTGCTTACGGCTCCTGTTTCACTTGGTGGAATGGGAGGCGTGGGGAGTCGGCCATTTGGATGCGTTTAGACCGTTTTCTTTACACCTTAGTGTGGGAGGCGTATTTTAAAACATTCGTTCGGCACCTATCGAAGTCCACGTCTGACCACAGCCCACTATTAATCTGTTGTGATCTTTTGAGTGCACAGGTGGCCCCGAAACACTTTGTTTTTCTGAACGTCTGGATAAAGCACGAGGATTTTCAAAGGGTGGTTCGAGACAATTGGGCGGTCCCGGTTGAGGGGGCACCTATGCATGTGTTGGCTACTAAACTTAACAAGCTGGGCAAAGTGCTTGGGGTGTGGAATAAGGAGGTGTTTGGGGACATTTTTGCTAAACTACGGGAATATGAGGACCGAGTTCTGGTGCTTGAGGGGGTGTTACAGCAGAATCCAGATGATGACCAGGCACTGATTGAGTATAAGGAGGGGGTGGCTTTGTTGCAAAAGCAAGTCCTGATTGAGGAGGAGTTTTGGCAGCAAAAAGCCCGGGTTACTGCAGTTCAGGAAGGTGATAATAACTCCCGCTATTTTCATTCGTTGGTTAAGGAGCGCAGGCGAAAGCTTTTTATACACAGGGTGAAGAATGACGAGGGGCAATGTCTTGAAGATAGACAGGGGATTGCTAATCAGGCAGTCTCGTTCTTTGAGCGCATGTTCACTGCGGAGGTTGGAGGGTTTGATTTGGCCCGACTTGATTGCGTCTCACACCTGGTGACTGACGGGAATAATGACATGTTGACAACTGTGCCCGAGGAGGAGGAAGTAAAAGAGGTGGTGTTTCAGATGAATGCTACCAGTGCTGCGGGGCCAGATGGTTTCTCGGGGGCTTTCTATAAGGCTTGCTGGGAGATTGTGAAAGGGGACGTGGTTGACATGGTTAGAAGCTATTTTCTGGGCAGGGATTTCACCCGAGCTATTACGCATACATCGATTGTTCTACTGCCCAAGAAATCAAACCCGGAGACTTGTGCAGATTACCGACCTATTAGTTTGTGTAACTTCAGTAGTAAAATTGTCACGAAGCTGATGGTGGTTCGGCTAGCCTCAGTATTGCCCACTTTGTTGTCCTCGCACCAGAGTGGCTTTGTTGTTGGGCGTTCGATTACAGACAATGTGCTCTTGGCCTCAGAGATGTTTCACGGTTTAAAGTTTCAGACTCAGGATATTGTGCTTAAATTGGATATGGCTAAGGCGTATGATTGAGTGTCTTGGTTTTTCTTGACTTCTGTTATGCGCCGGCTGGGGTTTTGTGAGGTGTGGATTGACCTTGTTTACCGGGCAGTGTCAAATGTCTGGTACTCTGTGATTGTGAATGGGGTCAAGGAAGGTTTTTTCACATCGTCTCGGGGCTTGCGTCGGGGGGTTCCTTTGTCCCCGAGTCTGTTTATCATTGCTGCTCAGGTTCTTTTTGTGTACCTAGCGCGGGTTTACGAGGATGTCACCGTTCCTCGCTTTACTCAGCCTCCGGGTACCCCACATATCCACCATTTGGCCTATGCAGACGATGTGATCATATTTAGCACATACAGGCAGCAGGCCATTCAGAAGGTCATTGCAGCTTTAAAAGACTATGAGGAAATCTCGGGGCAGTTGGTGAGCTTTCAGAAGAGTGCCTTTTACATGCATCCCCGTACTCCTGAACGGGTTGTTGCGAGGGTTCGCAGGGCGACGGGTTGTGTGCACAAGTCATTTCCTTTTACTTACCTCGGGTGCCCTGTGTATGTGGGGCGCAAAAAGTGCATCTATTTTGCTTCAGTGGTGGATAAGGTTAAGGCTAAGTGCCTGAGTTGGCAGCGACGGGTGTTATCTAAGGGTGGGAAGGCGGTGTTGATTACTTCTGTGCTACAGGCTATCCCATTGCACCATTTTGCAGCCTGCGCTCTGCCTAAGCAGGTGATCCGTGACTTGGAGCGGTGTTTTGCTAGCTTCTTCTGGAAGGAGTCTGTAGGTGCCCGGTATCACTGGAGTTCGTGGAAAACTCTGTCTCTCCCTAAAAAGGAGGGCGGGGTTGGTTTTTTAGACTTGGGCTTAATGGTTCAGGCGGCTAGTGCGAAGTTGTGGTGGAACTTTCGCACCGAGCACACTCTATGGTCAGACTTTATGCGGGCGAAATATTGCAGTCGGGCTCACCCGGTTGCTAAGCTGGTTCAGAACACTGACTCACACACTTGGAAGCGAATGCTGAGTGTGCGGGACGAGGTTGAGCGGGTTCTGACCTAGCGGTTGTTCCAAGGCCGGGTTAATTTCTGGTGGGACAATTGGTCGGGTTTGGGCCCTCTCGGCAGACTCTATCCGTTCCGGGCGGTTTCTTACTCTCGAGACTTGCTCCTGGCCTATATACACGATGGTGTTCTCGACCTGGCAGAGCACGTGGAATTAATAGCTGACGGGGTCACTGCGGACCTGTCCCGTTTAGGACAGGGGCCGCGGGATATCCCGGTCTGGACGCCTGCTTCTGACGGTATGTTTTCTTTTTCCTCGGCAAAATCTATGCTTAAGCCTGCTTTGACGGCTGCCCCGAACCCCATAAAATTACTATATTAATCACACAAAGAATGGAATGATAATTTATTTTGTTCTTATAGTAGTATACCTTAATTTAAAAAAAAATTAACAAAATACACGCCTAGTGGGACTCAAACCCACAATCGCTTGATTAGAAGTCAAGCGCCTTATCCATTAGGCCATAGGCACATACATCTTATTAGTCTATTTTGACAATAATATTTCATGATGAGAGAATCTAGACCTGGCAATTCTTGTATACGGGTTTTTTAGCGGATCAACACAATAACGACACGAGCACGATAAGGCTAAACACGAACATGACACGTTAATGTTATCGTGTCCATAATTACCAGGTCTACGAAACACCATTGTATAATTGTAATTATATATACTAATATTCATGTATTTATTAGTTTAATTAACAAAATAATTATTAGTCAATTATACTAATATCTATGCAATTAATTTATTTAATTAACATAATAATTATTAGATATATATATATATATATATATATATATATATATATAAAGCATCTTATATCTGTAGACTGTAGATTGAGTCTAGATCAAGGGTCCATATTGAAGATTTAAAAAAAACGTGGTGGTATTATTGTAATTTTGTGTAAATAAGTTTTTTTTTTGCCTTCTAGTGCACATTGTTATGTCATACAGTGCACATTTTTCCTTTTACCAGAGCACATTGGTGTGCCTTACAGTGCACATTATTGTGCCTTCGAGAGCATTTTTTTAAAATTGTAGATGACGAACTTTTTTTTGAAAGATCAATTAATCTTGATCACTAATTACTAATTTGAGTTAAATATTGTTTGTTTGTTTATTAAATTTAATTTTTTCAATAATTGTTTCACGTCTTTGTGCCTTCCGTGTAAGACTGAGCATCGGACGGATTGGATTTCCTATCCGTCCACCCGATCAGTTTTCGGTTTTAATTTTGGAAACCCAAACCACTATTTTTAACACGTTAACTGTTCGGATATTGCAAATTCGGATTGCGGATTATAAACTTCGGAGTTCGGATGTTATTCGGATAAACATCAAATAATATTAATACATTTTAATTAAAAAAAAATATAGGAAAAACGACTAGTCGACTACATAAAAAAACTGAAACATAAATTCATAATACTTAACTAGTTAACTACTTCTTTACAAAATAAAAGAGCATAAACACTACATGAACTTAGAAGGTAGAACTTAGAAGTTACAATTTAAGTTAAACTTACAAAATTGTAACTTCTAACTTCAAGTCCAACAAAAATAAGGAGTTAACTACTTAACTTAGCAGTTAGTAGTTACCAACAGTCTAGTGAGTCTACAGTCCAACTGTCCAAATGTCCAACACCAACTGTCTAATAATACAAAATTACACATAATTACACATTTACACAAAATTGACAAAAATCAGCATAAGTTTTCAGACATTTCAATTTCAGCATTTCAGCACATCAACTGATCAACAGCATTCAATCTAGCAGACATAATTTTCACTCTTCTTCCTGTTAATATGACAACTTAAAACAATATTAGGGAAAACTAAACAGATAAGTGACTAAGTGAGGCAGTGAGCTAACTAGAAAAGTAACAAATATTAGGCTATAGCCATAAGACTATTAGGCTCAGATTGCATATTTCCAGATCAAGTAAGGAAATGGGGGCAAATTGCTAACAATGTATTTTGCAAACACATGAGCAACATGCCAACTCCATTCCATTTATTCAGTTAAAGGTGGAAGCATCATCATAGCCAGCCAAGAGAAGAATCATTAATAACTTACTTAACAAAATAAAGCATTAAAAGTATGATCTTCCTTACCAGAATTTCAGAAGAGCTCAACTCAACTAAGGGCAGCAACATTTTACCAATAATACTCAGAAAGTTACCCAGCCACTTAGAGAGTTAGAGGTTAGAAACCTTACCAGCAGACACAATAGGCAACAGCAAATAAATACAATATACATTATTGAAATAATCAAATAAATACATAAATACATTACAGGTATTGATGACAACATTGATGGAATACTGCATCCGGTGGGCAATTCTGCAAAACAGAACAAGAACAAGA
>CM008342.1:51963360-51974042 GCA_002525835.2 Ipomoea batatas | reverse complement strand
ATAAAATTACAGCAAATGTTCGACAACGTTTGAAGATGGAAAACTATGGAACAAATGGAATTAAGGAACGTAATGATGAAGAACACAAACAGTTGTAAATTTGAACAGTTTCCTGGGGAAGAAAGATGGAGGATTTGGGATTAAGATTAGGCACAGCTGGGATTGACGTCATCGAAACTCCAGAGCTCCAACGAGCCGCCGCCGACGATTGGCTCCGGCGCCGCCGCTGACTGGCCGTCGAGGTAAGGTATTTCGTAGAATTTCATGTATGATTCATAGGCCATTAGCTCCTCCGACAGTTTCTTCACTTGGTTATCTTCTTCTGCCTTGTTTGCTACGTGAACCGCCTTTTCTTCTTCTTTTTCTTCTTCGCTTTCCTCCTTAATCTGGTTCATGAATGATCCTTCATTACCAGTCTGGGAACATGAATAATACTCATTCTCTGACCCGGAAGCTTCTTCGCTCTGAGCTGAATATCCCACGGCCGGCTCGGCTCTGTTTATCGAATAGTAGGCGTTATTATTGTAATACGAGGTGACCGGGTAAGGAAGGCTGTTGTCGGAGTTTTGGAATCTCGGCTGGGAAAGGTTGTAGTCATCGAAATCCTCGTTGGGGAAGTTCACTTTGGCTTTCTTTCCTCGGATTTTCCGAGCTTCCCTGTCGTACGCCCTCGCCGCTTCCTCCGCCGTATTGAACGTTCCCAGCCAGACCCTCACACCCTTTCTCGGATCCCGAATCTCAGCCGCCCATTTCCCCCAAGGTCGCTGCCTAATTCCCCTGTACAGATTTTTCCTCTGTCTCTTCTTGGCCCTCTCAGGACGCTCATCACCTGTTCGTTAAAATTCCCCAATCAGACACATTCACATCAAAGAAAATGGGCATGGCAGTGAATATTACGCAATTAATTACCAGTACAGCGATCGCATCGTTTAAGGGAGGGACAGCCATTCTGGGCGGAGCAGTTGGAGTCGGTACCCTTGAGGTCGGGAGAATTGGGCCAAAAGTCGGCGGAGCTAGGCCAGAGGTCATCTGAGGAGACACGGCGGCCGCCATTATTGTTACGGGGAATAAGATCGAAGAGGATTGCACCCCCACACATAATTTTTTGGCTATACTGAAAGCAGAAAGTTAAAAAGGTTTGTTGAGAAAATTGAGAATTATGGAAAGGAATGAAAGTTTGAGTTGGATGCGGAAAGACGACAGGGAGAGAGGTATTTATAGGTGAGAAAGTTGGTGGGTGTTAAGTGCTACAGTCAGAGATAGTGAAGCGTCAAGAAGTTTCGTGTTACGTTCTTTTCTTGATCCTTTGAAGTCTATCCTCAAATTCTTTCCTTCTTGCGTGGTCATGTGAATCTCTGCAAGTTGGCCACCCCAAATCTATTGAAAATTACTGTCTTCTTCCACTTTGCAGCCGGTGAGACTCGATCTCTAGTCTCTTTTCTCAAACTTCACTCATGTGATCAGTTAAGCTGTTCATACGAACATTATATTTAACTCCTAAGTTATGTATGGAATAGTGATTTTTGTCCTTGATTGATCAAATTAGTCAGTTTATTAAGTGACAAATTCGTGATAG
Organism: Ipomoea batatas; assembly: GCA_002525835.2. Lineage (NCBI taxonomy): Eukaryota > Viridiplantae > Streptophyta > Magnoliopsida > Solanales > Convolvulaceae > Ipomoea > Ipomoea batatas. The sequence continues at coordinate 51,972,466 of CM008342.1, read as the reverse complement.
AAATACCCTTCAGAGTGACTAAAATCGTCACTTTATGCATGACTTAAGATTAAAGATGAGCACAAATATAATTTATGAACTAAATTTGTACTACGAGTATTATGCTACTGTAGCTGCCTCCATTTGTATTAGAAAATTTATTAAACACTCAATTAATAATATTGATAATAGCACATTTGTACGTGATTATTTTAGTAGTCACCATATAGTACCACTTATTTTAATTTTTTTACTTACGGGTAGACAAAATAAATAAATCAACACAGATTATTTATAGTTAATCAATTTAACCTAAAAGTATTAATAAATAACTCATAAAAATATACTTGAAATCTTATAATTATCAAATTAACTGTTGCATCAGCTATTCATTATGCCTACTCATTTAAATTGTCATAAATATCTATTCAAATTTTAAAATATTGAAATAGTTTAATAACATTAAAGTATGTTAGAATAATTATATCAGAATAAAATATTTGTTTTACTACCATATCTTCAATTCATTGCCAATATTTATAATCAAATGCGAATGATGTTAGGTCTACTGCGTAGTGCGTACTAGTAATCTAGTATCATGACATCTTTTTTTTAATAGCCGGTTAGGTAAGTTCAAAGAAAAATTGATTGTACGAATTTCGAAAAGAGTGATTGAGTGAATGGAATAAGATTTTTTTATGAAAATAGTATGAATTTAGTTTTTACTAATATTTTTTCGATTGAGTATGTTACATATAGTTTTTCAGTACAATTTATTTTTTTATGTGTAACTTGTTCACTATTAGACATAAGTAAGTGTATATCATTATATGATGCGCATCTTCATATAGTGATTACGTGTTATTCTCGTCACTTTAAAAAAAGAAAAAAAAAAAAAAAAGGAACATGCTAGGAAGATGTCATTACCGACCACCCTCACAAATTTAAATCCAATTTGGATTATGATTTGTTGTTACTTTAATTTAATCCTAGTTTAATTTTGTTATTATATATGTGTCTGCAAACAATCCTCGCAATTAAATATTCAAAAATCATGGTATGCTTAAAATTAAAAATAATTTAAAAACCCAACTTGATTCCTAATTACGGAGTCATGTATAAACGTTAGTAAAATTTATCTTTCTATAATTCTCTTAAATGATTGATCATCTTTATGAATAACCAGATCAATTTGATCTACCTCTCAATAAAATTTTGATCAATTTTTCTCTACTAGTCACCACTAAAAACAATACACTATTGCATCAATAGTCTATTTTAAAATTTCAGAAAAAGAAAATTATTTTTTGTTACCATCCAAAATTAAAAGTGAAAAACAAATAGTTGCATGCAGAATATTAGTGTATGTAGGAAGTCTTGTTGTGAACTTGTGTTTGATAGTCAACGAATGGAAATCCTAAAAGATGGTCAACCTTTGATTTGGCATTGTGCGTTGAAGCATGCAATTTAGTAGATGATTGTTAGTTAAATAATACGCCGTATTTAATAACGAGGAATTGTGATATGATAATAATAATAAAATAATGCAAGTGAATCCAACATAAAACCTTGGTAGCACATCGTATGGTGGAAGGCAAGGGGCAAAAAGTACACCGCACTTGACTGCGCCAACGTCAGACGGCAACGATGACGCTGAACTGGCAGCCACACGCCAACCTGGCTTCTTTTGACAATTACCGGTTTCATCGACGCCTCGATAATTAATTTTTAGAGTTTAGAACTAATTTTGGTCAGATGTCGACGTAATGATAATTAAATTATATATGGAGGACTAGGTACACCATAGACAAAATGGTCGCGTGTCCTTTAATATTATGTAGACATAAATAGTTCAACTTATTAATAATACAATGAGTTAATATCTCTTAGTTAATATCTCAAGAGAAATGGATATTAAATGACGATTTGCTTATAATAATTACAACTTATACAAGTTGTAATTTTGCAAAATTTTGTTTTCTAGGCAAGCTCTCTATATTATTATTTTTTTTTATTTGATAAAAGGACGTTAGGATTAATATGCACAGGACTAACTTACTAGTCTTTAATTTACATAATTTGTCTCACCTGACAAGCAAAGAGCTTTCGGTCCATGGTAAGGCACCCGTCCATATGGCCCAATTGAAAAGCATATGCCCGTCACTCAAGCAAGCAAAGCGATTAAGCACCCCAAATTATTTTGTGAATCCGAATTTAAAATACACAATTAAATTTTCACAATTTACATATTGAATGTTCACAATTCAAATTGAATTGTGAATATTCAATAGGTAAATGGACAAAGATCTATTTTGTAAGGTAGACATGGGGTCCATGGTATACCTATTGGATTAGCACCCTCCAAGATAAAGGATGGCTAGAGGCGCAAATTATACCGTGGACCATGGTCCACAATGCATTGTGGACCGCGGTCCCAAAACGACGTCGTTTTGATTAATGAAAACAGACGGATGAATTCGCGCTACTCACTTTCCTTTCATATATACTGCAGTTACATTTCAACACAACTTCAGTTACATTTCAACACAACTGCAGTTACATTTCAACACAATTGCAGTTACATTTTGATATAACTACAGTTTCATTCGATAATATAAAAACACAAAAGTGAAACTGTTATTCAGTATCTGTTCATATACACTGCAGTTACATTTCAACACAACTACAGTTACATTTTGATATAACTACAGTTTCATTCGATAATATCACACAAATGTTAAACTGTTATTCAGTATCTTTTCGTATACACTGCAGTTACATTTCAACACAACTACAGTTACATTTTGATATAACTACAGTTTCATTCGATAATATCAAAACAAATGTAAGGTAGTATCTTTTGAAATGAACTGTAGTGTCAATTACGGGGCTCCGTCTCCCACTTACTAAAACGACGTCGTTTTGGGACCGCGGTCCACGATATAAGAACTGGTGAGAGGTGGTACATACGATTAAGGGTGACAATAGATAGGTATTGTCTCTTTCCCAATCCTCTCATTGGTAGCCAGAACAAGACAAGGCTTCCCCTACATGAATAAATCAATAATTAGGCATTTTTCGGTAGCCAGAACAATACTAACTAGGTCCTTTAACTATTGCCATTTACTTCATTATATCCTCTATTTAAAATTTTACTAAATTAAATCCTTTGAGTAATCAAAATACTAGTTAGGATCTCTCTCGACTATTAACATTTACTTCGTTAGGTCTTTTGTTTAACATTTTACTAAAAAAATCTCATGAGTAATCAAATGTTACTTAAATAGGTCATCCATTACCATTTTCTATTTACGAATTGTCAAATTTAGGGGTAAAGTTGTCTTTTCTTCCATTTGTAATTGAAGTCAAGAGTTATAACAACACATGCTACCATGAGAATGTAATTGACCTGAGAATGTGCCCCTCACCCCTCTATTGTACGACCCCTTCTCTCATCCATCATATGCCCCCTCACCCATCTATTCACTCCTCCGCCGTTGGTTGACCCCCAGGCAATCTGCTATAATCATGGTAGCATGTGTTGCTATCACTCTTACTTCAATTACGACTAGAGGAAAAAAAAAAGGTCACCCCTAAGTTTGCCGCTTCACAAACAAAAATAGTAAACAAATAACCTATTTAAGTAACATTTTATTACTCAAGAGATTTGATTTAATAAAATTTAAACAAATGATCTAATTAAGTAACTATATTTTTAATAGGCAATACTGGTTCTTATTACATTAGATACATGCTCAATTAACTTGCATGTATCAACTCTCTTAAGACCTAAATGTACACGAATAGCTTGACAACTACAAAGTCAAAGATTTGATTGGATAAAATGACTCAACAATAAAATTTATGGCCCCACCATACTCCTTGGTAGGACGATGAGAAATCCAAGTGTACTTTATGCCGTGAACTTTAGTACATTCTGAATTAGTACTATTTCACAAAAATGATCTGTAGGAAAGTAAATTAACCTGTCACCAACACTTTTACAGTGATGAATTACAGTAAGCTGTCTCAAACTCTGTTATTTTTATTTGTCCCTTGCAAAATGGCCTTTACAAGTATACCTCATCACCAATATTCTTTGTTTATATACACTAGCCTTACTCCAGATTAGCCCGGGTTGGCTGTTGGTTTAATTGTCAACTGTTAGAAAATTTCATGAGAACTAGAAGCTAATTAACCCAGAAATGAACAAAAGATGAACAATTTTGCGGTCAAAACTTTGCACCCTGCAGCCACCACGGGATGTACACTAACATTCTAGAACACCATGGGATGTACACTAACATTCTAGAAAATGATTGTTCGCCACTGATTCTGGCCAGCTGCAACCCGTGGACCAACCCAAAACACCGAGGATAAGATCCACTTTGGAACATGCAGTCACCTGTAAGAAAATGTATGTTCCTTGTTACATTTTCAGCTAAATATGAACAGTCATACAGATGCATTTTGAATACCATACCAAATTATCCAAGCTTGCTTCAACATGAAATAGCATGACGGCCATTCCTTTCCCCCTGTCAATCTCCGCCTGGAACAAGTAGTTTAGCCATGATCATTCAGAACAAATGATTAAAAAAAAAAAAGAAGAGAGAGTACTGCCACAATCGTTAGAGCCTAGTCCAGATGGGAATGTAGGCTGGAGATGATTCAATCAATGAATGTGTAAAACAATTGTCATAATATTAAGGGGAAGGAATTGGAGACCCTTATGGGACAAAATTTACACAAGAATACTTCATATATATAGACTCACCACACATGAACATATTGTGACGCTTACAGCTGCCAATGTTGTTGTCACATCAGCCATCATGCCTATTAATCACATTGTACAAAAAATATTAGTCACCATCAGGGATGAACCATTATAAACATATATACATTCATGCAAGTGGATTGTCATTATTGTTTCCCAGTATATACATTTAACATTTTAAAAGGAAGAACACTCAAAGTTCTGGTTATAGAAACATTCTTAATGAAGCACTTAAACCAATAAATTATTTCAACAGTTATGACAGTCACTGCAGAAAATGAGTCAATATGCCAAAATAGTATCTGAAATATGCAAATAAATGGAAAGATAGCTTAAACTATAACCTCTTCGGTCTAGGCAGACTACACACAACCACTGTATGGAATGCCCTTCAAGGTTGTTCCAAGATGAAACCTTGTTGGCGAGCCAGTTCTCCAATCCAGGGAACACTTCACGGTACATAGGAATGTTAGCACAAATTGTCCTGCCAACGCCATTCCCCTGTGATAAAGTCTCTCCTTCGGCCTTCAAACTCACATGCTGCAGATGCTTACTGTGTTTACCATTCACCTTGGGGATCTGGATGCTACTACTATTAAATTGAAACATATCTTCTTCACTCATCGTTGCAGATGACATTTTCACAACATTCTTTAGAATTTTCTCCCAAGTGTGTTTAGTACCCTTAGAAGAATCAAATACTTCTGTTTCACTATCATCACCAGATTCAGCAGCAAATTCGTTCACTGATTCTGCAGTTATTTCAGTTGCTGATAGAGCAGCTTGCTCTCTTAAAAACTGAAGATGAAGAGAACATTGGACTAGATAAGTATGAGGTATTATTTATTAGATGCAAAATGAAATAAATTCTCAATTCTCAAATCTGGAGGGATGAGAGAAGAAAAATTACTTTCATAATCTTGTGCCTCGCACTACGTGTTTTTGCATGCTGCAACCACTGTTTATGTCTTTGAAAAGCAGATTTGTTGGAGAGGCCCTGACAAATGAGGGGATTTAGAAATTTTATTAGTAACCAGATGCATATTTACACTAGTAAAATTCTACGTTATCTCTCCTTTTGGAGTTTCTTTTTCTCTCTTCTTTTGGAGTGGGAGGGGGAAGCTGGTGTGAGAATAAGAGAAAAAATACTAAGCAACTAACACTGTAGGTAATGATCTCGACAACTTCAGCATTGGCCAGCACATGCACCGGAGAGACAATATTACCATTCACCTACAGATAGTGAATCACCCAAATGACATTTTGACTCACAATGATACTTACAAATCAGTAGAAATGATCAAACCTTTGCAGCCACCATTTTGTTGCCAATTTCAGTGTGTATCATATATGCATAATCAATTACAGTAGCCCCCTTAGGAAGATTTTTAATCTGTAAAGAAGAATATTTATTCCATTAAAAGAAAACAACATACAAAATTATACCTATTTTAAAAAATATAGAATCTTTACCTCTCCCCTGGGTGTAAAGACAAAGACACGACTACCTAGAAGATCTCTTGTAACAGTGTCCACAAATTCCCTAGAGGTCATATTCCCAACAAACTCCTCTTGCCACTCTCTAATTGCATTGAGCCAGCCAATCTGATTAAAAGAACTATGAAATATTATTAACAATTTTTAAAGGGCACAGACTCCAAACCAATGCTCTAAAGAAGAAAAGACATTAGATAATAAGATTAGAGTTTTACAAAGACAAGTAATACAGTACCCTAAGAGCAACATTGGCATTATTGAGACAGACTGTCTTCCCATGGCCACGGGAAGAACCGTTATTAATAGCATGTCCAATTACACCATTAAGACCTTTCCCGCTATAATGTGCAGCAATGCCCCTCTCTGCTATTAGGTCCATCTCTTCAGTTCTTATCTGAAAATCAATACATAAAGAAAGAATAACTTAAGCTAAAATGACAATCCAATGAACACTAGTGCCTGTGGTTAAGGGTGCATAAAGGAACAAAACTCCGGTATGGACCTAAGACTACCTGAACCTCCAAGCGCAACATGCTTTCATAAAGAAATGGAATCACTGTTGTATGCAGGCTCTGATAGCCATTAGGCTTCGGGGTAGCAATGTAGTCTTTCACCTGTTAAAGGAAAGGTAATAAATATACTAATATAAACATAAAAAATCTTTGATAAATCAAAGGGGGAAAACAAGAGGGTGGAGAAGGTCATGCGACTACGTACAGCTCGAGGTATAGGTGTCCAGATTCCATGCACAAGTCCAAGTACATGGTAGCATATCTAGAGAAAACAACTTTATGAGAAAGCTATTATCTAAAAGACTAAAAACTGTTTTTCTGTTCATTAAGAGAACTCCTAAAGCATATAAGGTAAGAATAAGAGACCTGCTAGGCAATGTCAAAACAAAAGAACAGTGCTATCCACACTTTTATCCTATTTCCTGAACATATACTTTTTTATATTCTCAGATAAAGAGCAGTGCCAAAGTCAAACAGAAGGCTCAACTCAAACCCAAGGTAGCATGTTTCTCGGGGTAATACCTGCTGTGCATTGCAAAGTGGCCCTACTCCAGCACAAGGTTTTGGTTTTATAACAACACGAATCTGATAATCCAAAAATACAGAAGTCTGAGAAACAATTAAACACGATGCAATTTCTTCAATCAACTACTCGTAGTCCCAATATCAAGAAAAAACCTGTGCAATCTGGTTGACTTCATTTATTGAACTCTTAGATTTGAGAACAGCTCTGTAGATGCTGCATGCAAATAACAATATGAAGTCAATAGATTATTTTTTTTTTGGTTAAACATTGATGGTCAACGTGAGAGCATATAAGATTTCCAGAATCTCTTGATGTTCTCCACGACCACAAGCACTATGATATTCCTAGGATGAAAGCAGCTGATCCAGTGGATATTTCTCATTTCAAAGGAAACAGTATGCTTTATGATGGAGAAGAAGTGGAAAGTTCGAGAAAACTGATCAGACTAAAACTTTTACTTATCCATCCCTTCTTTCCAACAGTGTCCATAGAAAAATAAAAGACTTACCCTAGTGCCACTGGGGGTGTTGGACTATTGGCTTTAAGTAATCCATTAAAGAAGAAAATAAGAGAAAAGAACAGATGCAGATCAAAGAAATAGGAAGGTAGGGACCCAGGATCACCTGTAAGGCTCTTTGCATACTGATCGGACCTCAGTGTTCACTAACATGAGACCAAGGAATTGATCATCCTCAATTTTCTTTGTCAATATTCTTTTTGCCTAAAACAATGAAAAGGCACCATGAGTGTCAAGAAACAAAAGAAGGTAATGCAAAATGCAGAAGATGTGCCAGAGTTTCCCACTGCAGCAATTCATTGATGCGAAACAACAGAGTGATGTCTGATAACTAACTGCCACAGCATTGTTCCAATCCAGTAGGGTAAGGAGCTTTACCTCTAAGAGTTCTTTTTCATGCTCTTTATAGAGTTCTGAAATTCTCCTCTGGACCTTGGCATAATCTTGGGCATTTGTGTACATGAATGCTAGATTTTCAAGTTCAGACTGCAATAAATAAACTAAATTAGGCATTTAAATCTACAAAATAGAGTAGAAGAGATTAGTTATGAAATGCATATCAATGATTTCCAACAAGAATCACCACTCAAGCCAAAATGAATTAAAATCATTGTTTGGAGCCATTAAGTAACTCAATCATCACTGGTGGGACAGGGGGAAGGGAAAAAGAAGAAGAAGAAGAATGCCCTAGTAGCACAAATAGCAAGTAACGAATTCATTTAGCAAAGAGAGATAACTACATGTAAAAGTAAAACCAAGGGAAAGGCTCTGAAATGCAATGCAAGGTCAACCTCCACTAAAAAAGAATGTAATTAAATGGGTCATAAATGATCTTAAAAGTCAAGGATTATTCACGTGTGACAATATTATGATTGAAATCTTAATCGACATTTAAGGGAAATAAACAACTGTAGAAATTTAGTGAAAAATATAAGATTATTAAGCATGTCATAGTGAAATAGCAAAATTATGTAGTTGTGTGACAAGAGGCACCTTAATTTGGTACATCCCAAGCAATTTTGCCAGAGGAGCAAAAATCTGCAGTGTCTCTTTAGCAATGCTGGACTGCATGCAAAAGGTAACACACATTATAAATCAGAAGTCAAAAGAAACCAAAAGAAAACCAAACTTAAACCACACCTGCTTATGGGGAGGCATATGTGAAAGTGTACGCATGTTGTGTAATCTATCAGCCAATTTGACAATTATAACACGGACCTGAAAGTTGCAATTTTTAGTCACCAATAACAATTGAGTATGCATGAATCCAGATTCCAGATACAAATGATTTCATC
>CM008342.1:51925353-51936079 GCA_002525835.2 Ipomoea batatas | reverse complement strand
CAAAGATCTCTCGTCTTGAATCCTCGTTGGCTAAGGCAGACGATTATCTTTCAAAGCTTCCACCAGATGCACCATATTCAGAGTTCGAATATGCGTGAGTGTTTTTAGTAAATGAGCAATATATTTTCATGGTCTCTACATCTAATGAACAAAGCAAGGTGCTGTAATTTAATGTATAAAACTATGCTCATGCAGATTGCAAGAAATGGGTTTCGAGAGAGGTTGGGGTGATACTGCTGGACGGGTTAAAGACATGATGCACCTGCTTTCCGACATCCTTCAGGCTCCTGATCCATCAACCTTAGAAAAATTTCTTGGTAGAATTCCTATGGTGTTCAATGTTGTCATTTTATCAGTTCATGGATACTTTGGGCAAGCAAATGTGTTGGGGTTGCCTGACACAGGTGGCCAGGTAACAACTTATAAATACAATTTTTTTTTGAAAGTTATAAATACAATTTTTATAACCCTCTTTTTTCTCTTCTCCCAACTAGAATGTAGCATGATCCTCCTTTTCTTATGATATTTGGTTTATTCAGTGCATGGTTCATGTCTGTGGTAATTGTTGATGTGTAGGTTGTATATATACTGGATCAAGTGCGTGCCCTGGAAACTGAGATGCTTCAAAGAATAAAGCAGCAAGGACTTAATATTACGCCAAGAATACTTATTGTAAGTAATATATCGTTCTAGACTGATTTTACATTGTCTTGACATGTGTATCATGTGTGCTTTCTGATTGGAGATTTGATATTCTTTCCCCTGCTCATGAAAAAGGTCACTCGATTGATACCTGATGCAAAAGGCACTTCTTGCAACCAGCGGTTGGAGAGAGTGAGTGGAACTGAACATTCACACATTTTGAGGATTCCTTTTCGAAGTGATAATGGGGTTCTTCGCAAATGGATATCAAGATTCGATGTGTGGCCTTATCTGGAGAGATATACTGAGGTGGGATTGCACTAATTGTTGGTTTTTTGGTGACTACATTTCGTTTCTTAATGGAACTTTTTTTGTTTCCTTTGGATGGGCATTCTTAGTTCCTAGTGTTTCGACTAGTATATACGTTGGGAAAGAGTTCAAGCTGTAAATTTCGGAACATTCAGACACTTGTTTCACTATAGGTAGTTTAATGTTGAGGCTATGGAATATTGAGTCGGTCTTTGTTGATATTTCTTATTGTCTTTTTTCTATTAGGATGCTGCAAGTGAAATTGCTGCTGAGCTGCAAGGAAAACCGGACCTGATCATTGGAAATTACAGTGATGGAAATCTAGTTGCATCCTTATTATCACATAAGCTCGGGGTTACACAGGTTGATTGTTAACTTTATATTTTTTGTTCTTCCTTGCAATATTAAAGTCTTTAGATTATCCACTGATGGGCTTTTAACCCTTCTTTTTCTTTCCTTTCTAATTTTTTCATCTGTCTTTTTGGACACTTTCTTCCAGTGCACTATTGCACATGCATTGGAGAAAACCAAATATCCAGACTCTGATATATATTGGAAAAAGTTCGAGGACAAATACCACTTCTCATGTCAATTTACTGCTGATTTACTGGCGATGAATCATTCAGATTTTATAATTACCAGCACATACCAGGAGATTGCTGGAACGTAAGTTTCTTTTCATGTAACATGTATACACTATTCATATCACTTCAATTGTATGGTTCAGTTTGATGTATGGTGGATTAAAAATGAAATAGTTGAATACTTTTCTTTATTGAATTTTTTTAGCACATTGATTGGCTTACTCATTCTGGAAGCCCCATTGATTTCACTATTTCAGGAAGAACACTGTTGGTCAGTACGAGAGCCATACCTCTTTCACCTTGCCAGGCTTATACAGAGTTGTTCACGGGATTGATGTTTTTGATCCTAAATTCAATATTGTTTCTCCGGGAGCGGATGATACTATTTACTTCTCGTACTCTGAGAAGGAGAAGAGGCTGACATCTTTGCATGGCTCAATTGAACAGTTGATATATGATACCGAGCAGAACGATGAGCACATGTATGTAGGCATTTATTTTTCATTTCTGTTACCATTTCTAGGCATCATCTACATTAACTTTCGAGAACATGTTTATTATAAACATAGGTAAAGGTTGAGTTTCTGCAAAACCTGTGGGGCTCACAGGTTTATTGCGGGAAAAAATGAGAGGAAGATAAAAATCTAACCACATTTTTCAATGTTGTTGTGTTTCTGTGTTTGAGTACCCTCGTATTTCTGCTTTTTAAAACTTCTCTCTATACATTTAAAGCTACGGTTGATTTAAATGCACTAAATTTTAGAAAGATTTTATGGTATCGAGCATATAAATTTATTATAGGCATTAATTAATGATGCATATTAGTTCAAGCATAGATCTAAACAGAGAAGGAAAGATATAGAGGGGGTGGGATTGGTATGCATTTGCTGACTGATTCTTGATTCATCTGCAGCGGTACACTGAGCGATCCATCGAAGCCTCTAATTTTCTCCATGGCAAGACTCGACCGAGTTAAAAACATCACGGGACTAGTAGAGTGCTATGCTAAGAATGCAAAGCTGAGAGAATTGGCAAACCTTGTTGTGGTGGCTGGCTACAATGATGTGAAGAAGTCGAGTGACCGGGAAGAAATAGCTGAAATTGAAAAGATGCACGCTCTTATGAAGCAATACAATCTGGATGGGCAGTTGAGATGGATTTCCGCCCAAACAAACCGTGCACGGAATGGTGAACTTTACAGATACATAGCTGACAAGAGAGGCATCTTTGTTCAGGTATGAAGTTTCTAATCACTCTTTTATTCGTTTAGATGATAATGCAGTATTGCAGTGGATGAACTATGAAAATTACCAATTAATAGTTATTGTTCTTCGTTATAGCCTGCATTTTACGAAGCTTTTGGGCTGACGGTGGTGGAATCCATGACTTGTGGTCTTCCAACATTTGCAACTAGCCACGGTGGCCCCATGGAGATTATCGAAGATGGTATATCAGGCTTCCATATTGATCCTTATCATCCCGACGAGGCTGCTGAACTCATGGCAAACTTCTTTCAAAAATGTAAAGAAAATCCCGAGTACTGGGTAAAAATCTCCGATGCAGGTCTTAAGAGGATACAAGAAAGGTCTGTTTATAGCAAAGAATATACATCCACCCTTGATCTCTATTACATGGAATCACAAATAACATTCTTATATTCTTCCAGGTATACATGGAAAATTTACTCTGAGAGGCTGATGACTTTAGCTGGAGTTTATGGCTTCTGGAAGTATGTCTCGAAGCTTGAGAGGCGCGAGACTAGGCGCTACCTAGAGATGTTCTACATTCTCAAATACCGCGAACTGGTAAGTTCTTGTCTCTCCATTTCCTCGTTCTCTATAAGTACTCGATCAAAAGCTAGCTAGGAGCTAAATGTTGCCTACTTGCTTTTAGGTGAAATCCGTCCCCCTGGCCATTGAAGATGAAGAATGAAACTTCAAAACTAGTGTTGTATATATGCAGTTCCAAATAAATGATGCATCCCATAAGTGTGTTGAGCTTTGAGCTTCAAATATGAAATATGTAATCCATCCTCTCCCAATTTCGAGCTCGTTTCGACACAAACTTGGTTGAATGAGATGCAGCATAGTAGTGTCTTATCCATCGTCCCCCCTGGTTATATGGCCATGAATATGTTCATATGAAGAATAATGTGTGTTCTACTGTGTATTTGCAGTTCTTGTTTCGTTCCAAATAAAATGGACTTTAATTAACTGTATCAACTGTCACAGGTTTATCTTCTTGAAACCTGACCTTATAATCTGAGATAATATGTTTATGTTTCCAAATTACGAGATTATGTCGTTCTATATTTGTTACTTCTGACTAAAGCACTGCACTGCCGCGTCAGACCCCCAACAGTAGCGCATAAACAGCCTTTTGACCACGTGACAAGCAGAGCCACAATTCTCACCCTCCTCACGTGACATTCGCCATTGGCAACGGTCAAAACCTTGGGCCCCTCACCCAACGGTAACATATATTTTATGGTGCCAGAGTAAATATAAACCACACTCGTCCAAGAACCGGGTTCGAGTTTCGGACGTTTTATTGGCGTGGCGTGGCGTGTTGAAAGGGACGAGGCGAGAGAGACATTATTTCTGGGACACAAAAACATTAGCCGCCGATGAAATAAACTGTTTTTGTTGGATAGGAGATTTACCTCGAGCTCCAAACAAAAATAAGGATTTTAAAAAGATGGGATAAGATTGATGAGATTAATAATACAGATTAGAGATATATAAATGGTGTTAAACCTTGATCACTGTGCTCAAGGTGTTTTGGGTTTGGTCCAATACACCATTTTTGCTATTCAAGATACAGATTAATTAGTAGTAAATATAGTTGATTAACATAAGAAATTCACTTGATCATCTTCTAGCTTAGCTGCTTCTAAAGTTGGCCAAATGAGTGGGCGAGATACGCCAGAGCTCCGACGAGGGGCGCGTTGATGTAGGTTGACGGCTCCGACTGCTCGTAGTCGGAGCGTTGGTCCGGGAACCGGTCCTGCTGGTCGGGCCCACCGACAACGGCGCCGACAAGGATGTTTGGGTTGGGGGCGTTAGAGCTCATGACGCGAAATCCGGAGTTGCACTGGATCTTGGCCGGGTGAGTGGCGACGGACGGCAAGGATGAGCCTCTGTGGTGGATTCTCTGTGGAAACCTGGGACCGTAACCGAAAATTTTGTTACTTATAAGGTAAATGTAATACTTTTACGCACAAGTATCATACTTATATGTTCAAATATAATACTAATCAGGATTAAAAATTTTGTTACTTATAAGGTAAATGTAATACTTTTAAGAAAAAATACAATAGTTTTACATTTTGATTTAAAAGTATTAGATTTTTCCATAAAAGTATAATATTTTTCCTTATAAGTTAGGGACACTTGTCAACATTACTTATTATGAAAAAATGTAATACTTTTTCTCTTATAAGTAACAAAAATTGTATTCCTGATTAGTATTATATTTGGGCATATAAGTATGACATTTGCATGTCGTTTCGACCCGACCCACCTCACGAATAAGGATCCGTGAGATGGTCTCACACAAGTTTGACCCATCATTTTAGGTAACAACTTGAATGCTTAAAAGAGTTATATTATGCTTGTCAAGTTGCCATCAACACTTGCATGACATTTATTAACTTTTTCACTCCTAACTTAAGAGTTTTTTTTTTTTTTTAAACATATCCTTACTACAGTGAGTAGAGTCACATGTCTTAATGATCTTAGATTCATTAAATTAAAATGCTTATACATTAATACCTAGAATGAAACAAATTTATATTGCTCATTTAGTAGAATTCAAACCTGCACATTATAATTGCTAGCAAAACGAGTCATAGCCTATTTTTGGAATTGAGTTGTACCTCAAGAACAATATGCCATGTACTAATTGCTCTATGACAACAAGAACACAACTCAACTAATTGATCAATTTAAAACATTTTGGGTAGTTATATAGCTTGACTTCTATCAAAACTAATAAATGGTATTGTTTTCTTTCTAACTTTTACAGTCTATCCTCAAATATTTGATATACATAATTTTCCTTGAGACTCACGGGGTGAATGTAACAAACCATATTCACGATACCACATGAGAGTGATTGATTAAGTAAAATTTGTAACTCTGCATAATAAAACTTTATTATAAAACATGTTTATAACAAGATTTAACTAACATAATAAGTGTAGGCATCATAGTCTGCAGAAACACAGTAAAAGTTTTGTTAAATGTTGATGTGAAAACACATGAGGTCAAATCTGAGGTTGTACCCAGGCAGTCAAAGTGAACAGTAAAGTATGACAGGAAGGGGGAGAGTTGGTTGAATGAGGACTGACACAAAAGAGATGCTATGGGAATGAAAAAGCAGCAAGAGATTTGCTGGTTTTAGATTGGGAGAAGCAAATTTATATATTTAAACCCTAAAAACCTCATCCAAATGCCATCTGTCTAACACCCCAAGCTTGGATAATGGAAACCCTGTTAATATTATACTGGGAATGAATTGTTTATTGGTAATTATATATAGTCACACAAACACATGAAAAATCTAACTTTTGGTCAGCAAAGAAGAGGGCCAGGCTACCAGCTGAGAGTGGAAGCATGTTTGGCATATCATCATGTGCTTCTCTGGGCTCTATCCACATGCATAAAGCTCTCCTCCATGTGCACATTTTCACCCTCTTTCTTGCTGCTTAATTACCTACAAAATGCCTCTTTCGAGACAGTCTAGTTGAGTTAACCAACCAATTTGCTTGATATGACATTTTCATCTTTTTTTTTTTTGAAAACTTATGACATTTTAATCTTGTTGGTCTAAAAAAATTAATCTCCCGTCTCATTTATATGTCTGATTCGGTTAATGAGACTTGACTGAAAGAGCAGATAAAATAGGACAGAGAGAATATTTATACTCCTTCTGTCCCATTTTACCTGTCCTATTTACTATTCATTGGTCAAACAGACTTTTTTTCTTTGATTATTTTCTTTAGTAATTTTTTTATTATTTTTAAATTTAATTTTTTGTGTTTAATAGTACTTTTAATGTAGTTTCTAAATATATAAATTTTATATATTAATGTTAAACTTAATATTATGAAAAATTGGATTCAAAATTACTTCAGTCAAGCATCATTAAACGATCCAGACAACTATTTTGGGACGGAGGTAGTATTTAAGATTTGTAGATTTGCAAGAGAGAATACCTATCATTCTATCAAATATTCTGCTACAACTATTCCGAACTAAACACCTATGTGTGCAATAATGTTGATGTGATATGATATGAGTAGTGAATTCAGAAGGTGAGCAGCAATACATATAAATTGAAAGTGAAATACATCAATCAATGCAAAGGGATGGATAATAGGCTGGGGCATTAGGGTAGTAGAGCTATGATTGATCTCTTTACAGGCTACAGACCTCTCTGGCCTATGGGGAGCAATGGGACCCCCACTTGCCCATATTTCAAAGACTTTTTTTTTTTTTTAATAATAACATTAAAGATTCACTCACATGTTAATGGGAGTTCATTCAGTGCATTCGTTCACATACACACCTTGAATTGTCACTCAAATGGCAAAAACACACAGAATAATAATCATGTGGACTACATACTTACCTTTTGTTTTATTGTATTCGGTACATTTCAACCAATCAGTAGCTGAAATGTTACCACAACGAAATTTAATCCATAAAAGAACTTTTTAACTTGTCAAAATGTAAAATGCAAGTGTCTAATGTTACAATACATCAAGCATGTAGCATGACTTGGTATAAAAAAACGTTCACTTTTAACAGTTGAGTAGTAACTTTGAGTGATTGTTGTTTCAATATTAATTTTTAGCCCATTATGTCATATATAATATATGCTAAACATTCAAACTTGTGTATGCATCATTAGGTGTGTAAAATTACGTCTAAAACACGAAATGCAGCTATCGTTATACCGTGGACCATGGTCCACAATGCATTGTGGATCATGGATCATGGCTAATACTGCAGTTGTGTTAAACTGATACATGCAATTGTAGTTCTTTTTCAACACAACTGCAATATCAGTTATGACCATGATTCACGTATAATTTGCGGAGATGCAGATCCCCGTGCAAATTGAATGAGTCTCATTATTCAACATGTAGATACCAGTGAATTATTAGCCCAAAAAAATCTCAATTCGGGCTAATGGGATGTTGGGCCAACGTACTGAACTGCCCAATGGGCTGTAGTTTAAAATTCTGGAAATGAAGTTTTTAATTTAGGCTTTTATTACGGATCCGAAATTAGCCAGGCCTATTAGCATATTGGCCCAATTGGAGCCTGTTTGACGTTGAACTTTTGGGCCTCTTGTAAAATAGTTAAAAACTTATCCCAATGCACTGACAATCCCAATCTATGTTTACAAATAGATATTGTGGTCAAGCGGGTAGTGACCTCTTCTAAATGGGAGATCGGAGATCATGAGTTCAAACTTTAATGGAGGTGATATTGATTTTGACTCGGAGATCATGAGTTCAAACTTTAATGGAGGTGATATTGATTTTGACTTGTTGGCCTTCAGCAGAGTGAGACAGTATTTCTCCGTGAAATATTTAGACGCGGCAAATAAGTTGGTAAACCAAAAAAATTGAATATAGTTGCACTCGCACCACCATTTTTCATGATGCAAAAATACAAGAAATATTCCAATGCAAAACTATATTAAACTTCTTAATACGAAATAATACAGATTATTTTTAATTATTCGGAAGGATTACAACAGAATAACTGACAAATCAAGAGGCGGTCAAATTGACATAAAACGGAACGCCGGTGGCCGGAATCCATTGCTGTCCGAGTATGAAGTTTCCGACGGTGAATTGATTAGCCTCACTAGTGTTAAGGATTCTATAGCCCTCCCATTTCACTCGTGCGCTCGTGTTCGAACCCGGTCCTCTGTTCTGGTACTCGCCATAGTACAACGTTTTTAGCGCAAAGTCCCCGTCCCACTACAACCAACCCGCGGGATCAATCAAACTCCCGAGGTTCGAAAACATAAACACCGTCCTAGAATACTCCTTCCACGGCCGTCCGAGGTAGTTCTTGAACGACGACTGCACCGGGATTAAATCGGCGGCCGCCGCTACTTTGCAATTGAGGATCGAAATGCCGGTGTTTTGGTTGGGATCCTCCCTTCCTTGCGCGGTGAAGATGTTCTTCTGATTGTCCATGGGTTTCCGGGCGTAGAGATTGCAGTTCTGGAAGACGACGGCGGCGTTGCCGAATATGAAGTCCACCGTGCCGTAGACGTCGCAGTCGCGGTAGAATTGGCGGAGGGAGTGGACGTAGAGAGTGTCCTGGTACGCAACGAAGCTGCTGTTGAAGAAGACCGACAGGTCGGAGCCGCTCCTCAGCGCCACCGCCTGGTGCTTTTCCGGTCCGGCATAGTTCTCGATCGTTATCCCTTTCAATATGAACCCACTTCCTACCACAGCTGCAAATATTTACGTATTAGATTCAAATTCATAGATAAAGATTTTGTGGTCTAGTTTCACCATTATTTATGAACTGAGATACTGAATTATACTCCCTCCGTCCCATTTTACCTGTCTTACTTTCCTTTTTAGTTTGTCCCAAAATAGTGTATCTTTCTAAAATTGAACAAAACTATCATTCTACATTTCACAATTTACCCTTTTTACTTTTCAACTTTTTAGACTATTAATGAGGCAAGTACAATTGTACTTTATACAAATAACACCTACTTTTGAAGGGCAAAATTAGAAAATTAGTATCATTTGTTATGTTGTATTAAAAACCGTGCAAAAAGTAAATGAGACAAATAATTAGGGACGGAGGTAGTAGTTATTTAGTATAATATTGGTTTGATGTTTTTGAATTTTGATGACTAAAAAAACATTACTGTTGTCGGTGCTGATAGATAAACTTTTTTAAAATATGGAAAGCAGCTAAATCGCATCTTTCGTGCATGATACTATATGGTTGACTATTGTTCCTCCATAATTATGCCCCCACAAAACGCGTCACATACTCCCATTCTTTGCTAATTGATTGGAAGAATAGATGCACAAGTAAACTGACAATCATGAAAAGAAACAAACGAAAATAAAAATATAAATTGCTACTACTATTTACACCGACACAAAGTGCCTACATATCCCTAATAGTACGTTATAAACAGTTGCAGTATGATGGCAATTCGAGTTAAAATAAAACACATGCTACAAAGAATATAATTTATTTTTTTATATTACCAATTTTTTAAGTTTAGGTACAATAGTCAAGACCTTGTGGTCTAAGTGCTACTCAAATCGCAGTGGAGTATATATTTTTTATGCTTCATTAGGTCTGTAATAAAGTCAGTACTACCCAAAAAAAATTTAAGTACACTATATTCTGAACCTTATGAACTCGTTTTTGGTCCAATTCAACATTAAGTTATACACTTCTGAGCACAAAATTGTTAACCCTAACCCCCAATGGTATGGTTGTAATCAAATTTTTACCCACTATTACAAACATCTCTTTCACTAGACTAAAGTTCAAAAGATGAATTTAGTACGTTATTGCATTTGAATTTGAATTTAAGGTGGGCCAATCTATTTGTACAAGAACATTTCACTTTTTTTTTTTTTGGGGGAAATAAACAATAACATTTCACTTGGCCAGCAAAATTAATTCAAAAATTATTGAATGAAAGCAGTGTGGAGTAGGTAGCCTATGTTTGATTTTTATATATTCCATATATCAATTGGGTGTGGGCTGCCACGGATGATGTTTAACATAATATATACAAATATAAGTATTATTGACTAATATATTTTTATGTAATTGCATAATTATGCCGACACTCATGGTAACGACGTAACGCTATAGAAATATAGCAATTAGTTATTAGCCCATCAAATAATATGAAGCAAATTAAATTAAATTATATGATATGATATGAATTCAGAAATGCAAAAGCGAAAAGAAATTGAACTTACCGAGGGTGGAGGAACGGAAAGTGGTCCATCCGTCGATGACGCTCCGGTTTCCTTTAATCAGAGTTTTTCCGATGCCGTCTCCGAGGAACATGATATTGGTCTTCTTCTTATCCACCTCAACGTACTCGAAATAAGCTCCGGCCTTGATGTATATCACGAATCGTGTGGCGCTCGAATTCGGAGCCGCCTGTAA
>CM008342.1:51910374-51923688 GCA_002525835.2 Ipomoea batatas | reverse complement strand
GGCGGAGATAGTGAAGAAGAGAGTGGATTTCTGTTTAAGGTTATGCATCGTTGTAACCTTAATCATGTCATGCACAATGCATTCAATCTACAGACAAGGAAGATAACCTATATATAAAATTTGGTCCGTTGAAAGGCATGCGTTTATAAAAAAAATACTTTCTAGCAATACACAATTAAGTAGACCACATGTTCAAATATATTATCAAAATACACATCAGCTAGGTTTGAAATTATGTGTCTGAGAGTGAATATCAATACACTACCAAACAAATTTTGTGTATCGTGTCACTATTTTTATTTTACTTTTTTTTTTTTTCTCTTACGGCGCAAAAGTCATTTATAATTGGTTTTCCTTTAGATGATTGCAAACGAATTTTCAAAATGCACTTTACTTTAATTATAACTTAGGCTAAAAACATAAATTACTTAATTATAGTGTCTGGCGGCGGAATTACTTTACACATTAAAGGTTAATCCAGTCTGGACTTTCTTTCCAAACTTCACTCTTGTGACCAACTGAGTTGCCCATACTGGCTAGCATCAATTTTCCAAGCACATGCTAAACACCTTTTTTTGGGGGTTTTTTTTTAATGATATTATTATTGTTGTTGTTATATTGCAACTAGGTTAGGACTAAATTGAGAATGATTGGCTTGAAGTTGATTGTCAACTCCAGATGTTTTTATGGGATTTTGTTATTATAATCCACGACAAAATACTGAAAATTGGGAGCAATTTCCTTGCTCCGATCCACTAGCTAATTTTGTTTGGGTTAGGAAATGCAATTATTATTTCATGGGCACGGCATTGCGTAAATTTTACTGTTTTATAATAGCTTGTAAATTAGACATGAGAAATAACTCATATTATGAAGACTTTGAATGATAAATTCAATAAAAACATATTAACAAAAATTGAACTCATAATTTTTAAGTACAAGAATCATATTTCATTCACTTAATCATTATTTTTCGGCATCCGCTACCTAATTTGAACGTTAGAGTTGCAGGCGAGGTTTCAAACTTGCTGCAACTAGTAACATGATCTAATTGTATACCACGTGAAATTATTCATTATGCACCCATTTTAATGTGTATGATTTTATCGACATTTTTATTTAATTATATAATTTTAAAGATTAAACTCAGGCTGGTCCATCGCAACTTGTGCAGCATTGATGATGTTGTCCCAGTCTCCCATGTGGTGCAATACTATTGACGGTATGAATGGGGCACACGAATTGGACCTACTGTATTATGACTAAAGAGTACTATTTTTTTTTAAATAATAATAAAAATAAAAACCACTGATCTAGATCTGGGCAATTTTTGGTACGTTGGTCTTTATGACAAATTTATTATTTCATATAAATTTGAAAAAAAAATATTTTGTTGTATATCATCTTGTGAGTGTACGTGACAAAAATACTTTATATATATTGTCTTCTTTTACAAAATGAATAAAATAAATTGGAAATAACTCTAACTGGGTTGATCGAATAATTGATTTTGTAACCATAATATTTTAAATTTGTTCTCTATACACTATAATAACTGTATATTAACTTTCTTGATTTGAACGCATCATTCGAGAAAAAGACACTTTAGGAAAGTGACCCTGCAGAAGTGCATGTTCTATTGTCACTCTCATGTTGTACTAAATGAGCAAATGCCAATATATAGCACATTGACGCATCATATTTTGGTGTGTTAGTTACGAAATTGAATTTCGTAATCCCTCTGATATCTTGGGAAACAATTATTTAGAAAATACTAATGCTTTTGCAAGCATGTTTTCTAGAGACTAAAATGTTTTAATAAGATGTAAAATGTTACTTATAAATAGTTATAATCAATGGAACCATTTGCTATTTTCGGTTTTACCAGTAACAAATAGTCGATAGCAAGTCAACACGACTCTATTATAAACGAAGTAAATACACAAAAGGTTAAATAATAGAACACTGTACTAAGAGACTTAAAACAATAATAACGCTCCAAAAATGGATTCGTTTTACATCCCGGGAGGGTGTATTTATTCACGAAAAGGCCAGAAAATTAATTTCTAAAGCCAAACAATCCAAATTCTCAAATCTCGCAACCCCTGTAATCCATATATAGTCCCCTAGACGCTCCAACAATCCTCCATATCCTATCTCAACCAAGGACCAGTGGTTCAAGTTGTTCTTTAGACTGTGAACCAATCGATCACTTCCAGGCTGACCACCCGGTCAAGAGTGGCAATGTTATGTTCGTCTATGTATATTGGGAGACAACATTTTTGTGCTGATTAGATAGTAACACACTTTGAAAAATTAAACATTAATCTACATGTTTTTGATATCCTTCCTAACAACATTCACTCGTGACTTATAGCTAGCACTATTGCAGTTACGTAACTCGCCTTTATTTCTCATAATAGTTTAAATCAATCAGAACATGTAACATTAGTCGAAACGAAAAGTAAATGAAAGTAGCGTATAAGCAGTCCATTTACAACTGTAGTACGTATGCGTGAGTCGGCAGTAATTGTGGTGCATGCATTGGCAGCATTGCATGTTTGCATGTTAATGGGCTGATGAATATAGTACAATTGTTATTTAGTACAATGTGAAAAGTGGCGTGACTGATAATTACAACTAGAAGCTAAAGCCATCCGACAGGGCCCGTTCACGCTCTCGGGCGTGCTTTGACTGCTTTCCTTTATCCAACTTCTTGGTCCACCTCTCAATGGGCCTCCCATTTGTAGGACCATTAAGTCCACTAGCAATAGTTATACCATGGATCCGGTTCACCTTGCAATATATTACATATTAAATATTCACAATATATATAAAATTGTGAACATTCAGTATGTAAATTGTATATTTTGGATCCGTGTCCATTTTAGCCAGTTTTTGAATTTTTATGGCCCCGTTCTTATAAATAAATAAGGTCCTACCGAAAGTATAAGTGCAATCTTTAAAACCAATATAAGTAAAACATATGCGCGATTTTTAATTCAAATTATCTCTGCAGATTCAGGACTTGACGCGTCATCTATGCCGTTGGAGAAACATAATAGTTTTGTCATACTTAATTAATTAGGTTCTAATTATTAGGAGAGAAAAGTGATTTGAGATAAAAGTCATAAAATTGATATGTTTTTAGATTAATTGTAGATTTTTTTATTAGTGAATTAGCTAGGTCAAAAATAAACATTGGACCTTCTAAAAATTGAGGCCCCATATTGTTGCCCATCTTACATGCCCTAAAATTTGGCCATGCTTTCATGGACCTGAGACCCGATTCCCCAGAATAGTGCTTTATTCACCAATTTACATGCTTCACTTCGCTTTTATTTATTTTGTTTGTTTCATTATTGCCCACAAAAATGAATTTCCCTAAGAAGCCTACTACATTGAGCTTATATATGTGTCTAAGTAGTCTGATGCAAAATTTAAGTGTTTTTTTTTTTTTTGAAAATAAGTAGAGGATTGGGAGTGTACGTTTCGATAAAGTTTATAGTGTATATTAATGAATTGCGAGGTTTTTTAAATATACAAGAAGAGATGTTTATACATAATAAAGTAATTTAATAATTGTAATTAAAACAATACAAGTTACAAGCTAATAGGGTAATGCAAAATGATAATACGATCATATTTACTACGTATTGATCAAATCATAACATTTTTCTTAATTTATATAAAATGGGAGAGAGAATAGGTGGCTGGCTTGATAAAATAAAATCTGTTGAGTCGAATTCTTATTTTGGTCTTTTATTTCAAATTATACAATGAAATTAATGAAATGAAATTATATCAATGATTTGAAATATGATCTTGTGTACAAACTTTGAAGCCGTGAATGTTTGAATCTATTAGGTAACTTGCTGATTGGTTGAGAATTGGATCACATAATCTGTGTTACAATAAGGCGAAACATAATGAATCTAATGGTTTATTATTATTATTTTTTTTCGTGGGGTTAAAATTAAGAGGGCGGGTCTGCAGCCGGGGCGCCGGCGCCGCCGGCGCCAGCGTCCTTAGCAGCCAAATCAAGAAGACATTGAGCTATGGTGACGTGAGACGCAAGAACATCGCGGTGGTTAATGGCCATGGTAGCATGCTCGTCGGCTTTAGTCGGCTTCCCGGTGGCTGCATCGGTTTGCAGCTTGGCGAGGCTCTTCTGGCAGGCGATGAGGTCGAGAGTGGAAGCTTTGAGGAATTTAATGGCTTCGGCGTATCGCTTAAAGGCGATGGAGTCGACGGTATCTTCGATCAAATCCACGGCCGGGATGTAATGGTCATGGCAGTCGCTGAGACCCTGCTGGGTCATCGGCGGCAACTTCTCGCTCCCATTAGATAGTTTCATCTCCACCGCCTCCGATACCGTCACCGCCTCTTTCTCAACCTTCTTCAGCGAAAAAAAGGCAAGGTTGCGCATATCGGTTTTATCGATCCCCACAAGCTCCTGATCGTTTTCGTTGTCCTGCAGCCACGTCACACACATCTGACCACCCTTGCAGTTATCGCACGCGCTGGCAATCAGCTTTGGGTCAACTTCTGCTGAAGCGTGCAGCAAATAGACATTATTGAGGCTTAAGCACAAGAGGGAAAGAAGCAAGAATTTGGGTTCCATTCTTAAATTCCCTTCTCGATCTTGTCAATCCTCTAATGGGAAAAGGATATGAAGAATGGAGGGGAAATAAGAGTGCATTTATTTAATTTAATTTGGGAATGGAGGGTCAGGACAAAAGTGTTTTCCAAGCCTCTCGTTAGCAGAAAAAAGTGCATCTATTTGCATACAATATGAATTGGTCAGCCCAAGCATCAAGTCATGGATGGGATGTGCATACATATTCCGATTTTCATGCCACATCGATCATCATCATAGGGCTGTTATATAAGCTCGATCCTTTACATTACTGAAAAAGAGTTTCAT
Organism: Ipomoea batatas; assembly: GCA_002525835.2. Taxonomy (NCBI): domain Eukaryota; kingdom Viridiplantae; phylum Streptophyta; class Magnoliopsida; order Solanales; family Convolvulaceae; genus Ipomoea; species Ipomoea batatas. The sequence continues at coordinate 51,918,761 of CM008342.1, read as the reverse complement.
GAATTACACACAAAAGTCATCCAAATATAGCCGCCACATGCCCACATCCGTTTCCTGTTGCGCAATCTTCATTTATAAGAACCGGCATTGTCGCCAAGCACCTTGTGCTCAAATGGCATGTAGTGACTTCTCTCAAATGAAAGGTCATGAGTTTGAGTCTTAGTGGAGGAGATATCAAAATTGACTCTTTGTGCTTCAACAGGCTGAGAAAAGTATAGATGAATAGATACTACAATGTAATAACCGTACTGGAACATAATTATAAAATGAACTCAGCTCTAAAAAGTTCCAATGATTATAAAATTAACCCTGTGTTTTATTAATAGACAATTAAGATATGTATTCACTTTTACTAGAGTACCATGTTTTTCATTTAATCTTAGCTTGAATATCTATATAATATAAGACTTTAACTTTATATGCAAAAATTATACAATAATCTTAACCTTAATATTATACAAAAATTAGAAAACTAAAATTGTAGACACAAAAAGTTAACATTTTTGTTTAATTAATATTTCAATTTTTTGTTTAAAATTTCAAACACCATGCAATTTTATTATATTTTAAAAACTAAATGTTACTCCGTAAAACTTAAAAAGAAAAGAAAAAAATTGGTTAACCTAAAGTTCATAAATCGTATTGAATTGGAACCATCGGTCCAAGAAAACATATATTAAGCGTTAAGGTTACAGTTGTAAGAGGTAACAAATTTATCCCTTATTATAAAATAACGTCAAAAAGTAAACTTTTATTATAATTTTTTATTTGGGAAAAAAAATTCCCTGTCAACTAAGCATATAAAAATAATTGACTATGCATGCATAATATTGTTTTTTTTTTTAACACCAGAAGAAAAATCGCATTTATTAACATTGTCAAAAGAGTTGCATGAATTACACAAAAGCTCTGTTTCACAAACTAAGTGAAAACTAGTTAATAGTTGAAATTTGAAAAGCTAGTAACTAATAAACTAACTAAAAATAAATAGTAAAATTAGTTGTTCAATAAGCTTATACATGTAAAAAAGACATAAAAAGATAAATTGAAATATTAAAATTTTGACTAATGAATGATAAATAGTGCAATTTTTATAAATTAATAAAGTTAATAAAAAAAGATATAAAAAGTAAAAAACAACGTTAAAAGCCAATCACCTTATTTTGAATCAAAATAAGCTATTATTCTAATCTCCATCATTTTACCAAACATAATTTATTGATTATTTGTAGCTTAAATTAAGCTATAAGCTCTACAAACATAGTCATAAAAGTCACATCCAAATATAGCCAGATTGTGTTCCGCTCTCTTTCATTCATAAGAAACATAATGTGACTTGAAGAAGCTTTTAACCAAACTTCTGTATGAAGTCATATATGTGCACATTAATATCTTCTGGCTTTTCTTGGTGGCAAAAGTGTGCCACTCCTTCCATTATAACCACTTCCTGCAAAAATGGCACATCCCTTTGGAAACCACCATTGTCTACATAGTTCTTCACACCCGGGGTGTTATACGTCACGTCAAGATCTCCTACAATGAATTTAACCGGAACCTTTACCTGCACCCCTGTCCAGGGTGCCAACAACTCCCAATTTCTGCACCAGTTAAGCGATATATCAATATAGCTATGATCATAAGCCGCTTCCTATCTCAACAAAACAATAATACAAAATTATCATAATTACAGGGGCAAATCAGCTCAGGAAACTTAACCATCTACATAATTGTTCAGTTAAGATTCAGTATATTAGCATTAAGCCATTGATCCAGCAACCCAACATGCAGGTTGTTTCTTGTTACATATCAAACACACATGACATTAATACAATTTCACTAAGGGTAATACTTCGGTGCTGATTTCCAGGATACTATCTACAAACAAATGCTAGACATACATATCCACACACATGACACAATTTAGGAACTATTAGTCTATTACATTAATTTATTCATCGTGCTTGGGTGGACGGGTGTAGAACTATTATCTGACAAGAGCAATGCAAACAAACAGAGTAATTTTTTAGGTTTAAGAAGAAAAAAAAGTTTTCAAGTTCAACTCACAAATCCATAACTCTGTAGTAGTTTAATCCACCAGTGAAACCTTTTTTGCTGAATTTGCTCACATAATAATCCACATCTTGTTCTGACAACCAAGAAGGCATGTTGATAGGTTTATTAGATGAACCCCCAAATCTTACACTTTTGGGCACTCGAATTAGTCCTGGCTTACGATTTGTTAAAAATTTCCTGATTATTCTATCAGTACCAGCACTAGCAAATTCTTCTTCTGCTTCTCCAGGTTCCTATAGAACAACAGAAAAGCATTGAACTCATCAAAGGCTACCTTTAACAGCGATCACTACTCTGCACTTTCTTTCAGTGATAGGAAGAATGGGTGTTGTCATAAAAGGAACTCTGATCCTTACGGATTCTTGAAAGATGGATTGATATTGTGAATTTATGCATCAAAGAAAAGATAATAAGAAATTTACTATTCACTCTTAGGAAATGCTAATAATTCAATTTGAGAATCGAAAAATTAAGCTATAAAACGTTGTGTTGGATTGTATATTCCAGTGATTACTTATTATCAAAACATGATAAAGAGCATGATAGATCGAGAAAGTACCTGAAATCGGCATATATAGTAATCGTCACCAAACAGAAAACGCATAGACTCTATCGGCTTCCAGTTAGGGTTCCTCGGAGTGAAAGCCACACTCAAATTGACCAGGGCCTTGATTCGATCTGGGCGAAGCAAGCAGAAGTACCATGCCATAACGGCACCCCAATCATGGCCGACAAGGAAGATCTTATCGAGACTCAGCGAGTCGAGTAGGGCGACGAGGTCACCGACGATGTGAAAAGCGGTGTAGCTGGAGGCGGAAGGCGGCGCGTCCGTGTCGCCGTAGCCGCGAAGATCGGGAGCAATTGCGCGGTAGCCTTTGGCGGAAAGTGCGATTAGCTGGTGGCGCCACGAATACCAGAGATCCGGAAAACCGTGAAGGAATAGGATAGCCGGGCCTTGGCCGATTTCAGCTACGTGCATGTTAATTCCGTTTACATATAAGTTCTTGTGCTGTATTTCCTCCATGAATGCTCTCGAGATTTTTCAGTTTCTTCTTGTGCTTGGTTGTCCGATGGTTATACATAGTCACACTAAAGTGGACAATTTTTAATTCATTTCTATGTGCACAAGTTCAAAGATATAATTTTTTTTTTCTCTCTTCACAATCATTTAATTTTCAGATTGCATTCGTAATGATTGATTCTGATGAAGATATTGGAAGCAACCTAATATGGATCAGTTCTTATATCATGGACCGCGGTCCATAATGCATTGTGGATCGTGTTCTCAAAACGACGTCGTTTCTGTAAGTGAGAGACGGAGCTCACACTACAGTTCATCGCAAAAGATATTGCCTTACATTTGTTTTGATATTATCGAATGAAACTGTAGTTATATCAAAATATAACTGTAGTTATATTGAAATGTAACTGCAGTGTGTATGAACTGATACTGAATAACAGTTTCACATTTGTGTTTTATATTATCGAATGAAATTGTAGTTATATCGAAATGTAACTGTAGTTGTGATGAAATGTAACTGCAGTGTATATGAACTGATACTGAATAACAGTTTCACATTTGTGTTTTCATATTATCGAATGAAACTGTAGTTATATCAAAATGAAACTGTAGTTGTGTTGAAATGTAACTGCAGTGTATATGAATTGAAAGTGAGTGACGCGAATTCATCCGACTGTTTTCATTAATCAAAACGACGTCGTTTTGATGCGCGGTCCACGATATAATTTGCGAATATGGATATTCGGGGCTCAAAAGTTGATTCGGACAAAAAAAAAAAAAGGTAATATGAAGACGATTCGAATTAAGAAAGCGAATTAGAAATAAAAGGAGACTTGGGTCAAGAAAGTGGTTCGGACCAAGAGAGACACTCCTGATTGAGACAGACAATTCGGACCAATATATGCCGCTCGGAGACTAACCTCTGCGGTCAACCCGGGACAACCAATCATTCCTGCACGTAATCTGTCTCAGGGGTCGGAATGATGGGTTTGGACTAAGTCGTGCGGCTAGTCTATGGGCTTTAACCCGTTCTCGTGACCCAAACTTCAGCTAAGTTGGTTGGGTTTTTCTTGTACAAGTGATTTATGTCCTAGCCTATACAACGATGTCTTGTTCCTACACAATCATTGTAATGTTCTTACATTAAATCCACAAAATATTATTACCATTTATCTCGTTTACTAATTTATCCTTATAATCTATGCGAACTTAGTTGATCTATACATACCCGGAGTCAATTAGTTCCACCATTAGTACTTTTATTGAGAGCTCAACGTCCAAGCTCGAGCATGTTTTCCACTTTCGGTCCACGACCGTCCCAATCACTACTCGCTAAAGCCTCGCCAACCCGACCTATGGAGTTCATATCCAATTTATTAGTCATTAGTTTAGTGATTCTTTTATCAATTTAGTTCTAATTGACTCTATGCTTAACCCAAGTTAGCCATTAATTATAGTGATTTATTTTCAATTTAGTTATAAATGATTTTTTTGTGCTTAATTGAGTCCTAAATTTTGATGATTTTACCTAATTAAGTCATTTGTCAGACCTTCGATCTTTTGATCATTAGAATTAAGGACTAACTTGAGAAAAAATTACTATAGTCGATGACTAAATTGAGTAAAATCACTAAAGTTGATGACTAATTTGGATAAAATGATATAATTAGATGACTAAATTATGTATTAATAGATGAGAAATTACCAAATTATCCCTAACAGATAACTTAATTAGGTAAAATCATTGAAGTCCATGCCATAATTAAGAATAAAAAATCATTTAAAATTAAATAAAAAAATCAAAATAGTGGATAACTAAATTGAGTATTTACTCAATGTCTATGATATAAATATGAAAAGTCAAATAAGTCATTGAGTTGCACAAGAAAATACAATTAAGTCATCCAACTTGAAATGCAATTGAATTTCTGAACGGTGTAAAATCATTCAGTTAAACATAAAATGACATTTTCACCCAGTATTTTACATGAAGATTGCCCTTTAAAAAAAATACGTAGTAACTTTTAAAATTAAATAACCCAAAAATTCAGCCCCAACTCCCCCGCATTCGTCTTCGGGCAGGAGACAAAGACGAAGGTGAGGTTGGGACAAATTTTTGCTTTATTTTTTAAAATTTTATTTTATTTAAAATTATTAAAATATTTTATTTTTTAATATCATAACTATTATATTTCAGCAAAAATTGGATAAATATGTCATTTTATATATAATTACATGATTTAGAGTTATGCAGGGGTTCGATTATAATTTTTTGAGTTAAATTATGAAATTGTAACCATGTATATAATTCGATGATGAATTTGACATTTTTCATTATAACTATTTGTTAATTTCCATTTTGGGTCAAATTTAAATTAAAGGATATTTGGATAATATTTTGAGTTTTTGTTGGAATATTTCAAAAAAGACACACACTTAATTATAAAACACGAGTATATGACAAATCAATGGCGATTGAAAAGAGTTTTTTTTGCATTTTTAGTCCCACGACTATAGTGACACTTCCATGATTCATCCACGACTTTCAAACTTTGCAATTTTGGTTCACGACTATTGTTTTTGTTGCAAAAAATGGTCCTTCCGGCGCCGGAAAACAAAAACCAGCGGATTTTCCGGCAATTTTTCACCGGAAAAAAATCGACATATTTTTCGTCAATTTCTCGCCTAAAAAAATTCTCCTTTCGAATAGGATTAAAATTGACATTTCTAAACAATTAGTTTAATTTTTTATTTATTTTGGTAAACTAATTAAAGTTAAAACTAATTCATTTCTAAAAGCATACGTAGCCAAGTTAATCTTAGTAAAATTAAATATAAATTCAAAATTATTTTTACTTTTTCATTTAAATTTAAATTATGCTTACTTTTTAGCCAATTAAGTACAAATTCAAAATCAACAAAAAATAATATTATTAAGATTAAATTTAAACTAAAAAGTAAAAATAATATTTGAATAATTTTGCCCAGTACTAACATCGGCCAACACAAAGGAAAATTTTTAGAAATCTCAATTTTGAATAAAGAAGTAAACTAAATTAATTTTTTAGAAATGTCAATTTTAATCCTACTTGAAAGGGGAATCTTTTTTCCGGCAAGAAATTGACCGAAAATATGTCGATTTTTTTTTTTTTTTTGCGGCGAAAAATTGCAAGAAAATTCGCCGATTTTTAGTTTTCGGCGCCAGAAGGACCATTTTTGCAACAAAAACAATAATTATTGATCAAAATTGTAAAGTTTAAAAGTCGTGGACCAATCCTGCAAGTGACATTATAGTCGTTGGACTAAAAATGTAAAAATTGAAAATTCAGATCCATCTTTTCTGCTTCTTAGGCTTCGTTAAAACTTCAACCGACCCGATCACTGCTCTATATTCTTCTGACTCTTTACCTCAAAACTCCGTCATATTTGAGCTCAATTCTCAAATTGGTTTGATTCAGTCGCCGGCCTCGTCGTCATCCTTATCATCTATACAAGGTTCTCGTTTCAAAATTCGTTGACGGTGAGTCGTGACGAAGGAGATTAAAGGTACATCTTCAATCTATTGCTTGAAAATCGCATTAAGTTGAGGGTAAAGTTTCGGATTCTTCATTTTGGGTTGAATTGTTAGATCTAAAAATGGAAAACTGCATATTACCGAAGGATTTGTTGATTGACATTTTGGTTAGATTATCGGTGAAGACTCTGATGCGATTTAAGTGTGTTTGTAGATTTTTTCATGATTTAATAAAGAGCGATCATCTCTTCATGGACAAGCACTATGAATTTAGTCGAGCTAAAAACAATTGTGCTTTCCTAGAGTTTAATGCTTTATATTTCCCGTCAAATGATGTGCTATATTACTTGCTTTACAAAGAATCAGACTCTCAGACTAGATGCATATACCTAGACATGCCAATTAGGTTCGCTAAGACTTGCCATGGTGTGCTATGCCTGATTGTTGCCAAGAGGAGTTATTCAAGCCCCGATGGAAGCCGTTCTTACGGCATGGATTTTGATGTTTATGCGTTGAATCCATCCACTAGGGAAATAAAGGCCTTACCTTCAATTAAGGTGCCTACTGCCTACTAAACCACCTTGTGAAAGTAATCTACGTATAGAGTTTGGATTTGGGCTGTCTAAGAACAAGGCCTGGAAGATCATCATGCTTTTGAGTTTTGAAGATATGGATTCTCAAAGTGAAGATAGTCACCAAATTGCAATGGTTTGTAGCCAAGTGGAGGATTCGTGGAAGTGGAGGCAAATAGATGCAGTTCCATATGGTCTTGAACATATTCCTTACCTAAACTACCATCGAGACTGCTATTTGAAAGGAAAATATTATTGGTTTTGTTCCAACAATTATTTGATTTGGTTTGACATGGATGATGAGATTTTTGGTAAGATTAAGATTCCACCAAGAATGAATACTGATTTCATTACGGTTATGAATGATACTATTGCTGTAATTAGTCTTCCGCTTAGGTTTGTGAAGGGTGAGAATTTCATCAACATTTGGTTAATGGAGGAAAATAATAATAATATTAATTGGCAAAAACATTCAAGTATACACTTCAACAATAGCGTAACTAACTATTGGGGCCCAGTAGGGGTTTGGAATTTGGGTGGTCAATTGCTAGTGTTTTCAAGTGAAATGGAATTACAAGGAGATGTGGCTTCTTTCAAGAATGGTCGTGGACCAGATCTAATTTCTATTGATTTGGTAACTCAAGAAAAGAAGATTATTTGTACAAGTGAAGTGAAGAAGAGTGCATTTAATATTGGTTTGGATACAGGTGGGAATGCTCAAATTTTCAGTGAGAGGAATATTAATAAAGATGAAGAATGGAATGATAGAAATATTGCTTGGGATTGTTCTTTGGGACTAAATCCATATGCTCGGGATTTTCATGAGAGTTTGAAATTTCTTTAAGAACAAAAATATGTTTATGTTTCAATATTTATTTGCACTTTGATGGAGCAAGGACATATGCTTTTTCTTTCCCCTTCTACTTATCTTGATAATAAATTTTTGTTTTAGTGCTGAGTTATTTTTTAGTTATTTAGTTTAATTACCATTCATTTCTCTTTCATTGTCAATGCTTTTAGGACATGTATTGTGAACGGAAGATGTTTCTTAGGCTAATGCCACTCATTTTGAACTTGCTTCCATCAAACTTTATATACATACACCATATAGCAGCCAATTGAGCAACTTATAAATTGAACATTTCTGAAAGTACTAGCATGAATCATGGGCCACTGATATAATACATATGCGCAAATGAATAATCAC
>CM008342.1:51879816-51892897 GCA_002525835.2 Ipomoea batatas | reverse complement strand
AGCAGTGGAGATGGAGGAGATAACCGTGAATGCAGAAAAGACAATAAAAATGGACGCCGCCTAAGGTGGAGATAGCAGCAGGGGAAGATGATTGGACGCCGCCTCCGATCTGCTTGCTTCACGGAGGCGGCGGCCGTGAAGGAAACAAAAGAGGAGAGAACAGTAGGGTTTGAGTAATATCTCATACTTAGCTTTAATCACTGTATATATGCTACCTTTTTTCTTTCCATAAATGCAGCAAATTTCAACATGACGACGTTCAGTTCCATTAATATACTTGACATTCACATTATAGTTGTCAAAACGGGCAACTTATCAGGTTGGACCCGCTTAATCCAATTTTTATATTAGATAGGTTGAGTTGAAAACCCGACCCGTTTAGCTTGCGAGATTACATGTGTTAACCCGTGTAACTCATCGTGAGCCAACCTATTGAGAATAATTGAATTCTTACTCTTTCAATTAATCTAATCTTAATGAGATCAATTATGCTGAGGACACTGGTGTTGAACATTTTTTTTTAATACAATTATATATATATTGTTCCTTGATAATTTTCCTAGTATTACATGTTGTGGTCCAAGTTGTACTTAACTTGTTGAGGAGTTTATACCAAATTTAATACATGTTTTGTTCCTAAATTGTTATTCTTTATGAAATATAATTTGGTCCATGTCGATCTTTCAACGTGAACAAATTGATTCTTCAATTGTTCAGTATTATTAATTTAATCTGTCATAGTGTGTAATATTTTCAAAATTTATTGGTACGTGAGTGTCCACATTAGGTCTTAATTATACACCTGACTACTATTAATTTAATCTGTCCTGCAGCTTTCTCGTAGAAGTTTGTTTGAAGGGATTTGTACAAGGTAGAAAAAAAAAATTAAATAAATAAAAAAATAATGGCGTTGTACAGATTGCGGGCTTGACTGCTTCAAACTTGGAAAGAGAAAAGAATCATAAGACGGTGGTTGATGGTGCTTGAAGTTGGCTGCTAAACAACAATGGGACTCTAACCAACATGGTTGGCGTGGTGGTTCAGTACCTTGTCCCTTAAGCACGAGGTTGGGGGTTTGATCCTCACCCATGTGAATGGAGCAAACCATTTGGCCAGTCCCCTACAACTTAGTGTGCTGACAATTGGGATGAGGGTTAGTCTTCTGGCTGTCGGCGGGAGGGATACCTTGGACAAAAACCCAAAAAAACAATGGGACTCTCACTTCCTTCATATTGTTTAGAGGGAGTGAAGCGTTCAAGATTTTGTTGCCTCCCGTCGTCACTGCTCGGTGGCTTGAAAACGGAGGAAAAAGTGACTCCGGCGGCAGGGTCGTTCCAATAAAATTTGGGGTGTGCAATATTTTAATATTGGGTCCCTATATATAAATAAGAGTTGTTTAAAAAGTTATGTCAAAAATTCAAAATATAAATATTGTATAAAAAATATATTCAAAATTTTTTCTTGGCATCATCTTTTTGCTCATTTATTTGATTTTTTTTTTTTTTTTTTAATGAATTTTTCAAGAGTTCCCTTTTGAGATTGAGTTAGTTGCTCAATTCTTCTTTTCTTTTTACGCTTCTCAAATCAGATTAATATTTTCTAAAAAACATAATTATAAAATCCTAAGGAAAAAAAATAAAAATTTATAGAAACTCTATGAATAAATAATTAATCAAGAAACGAATTCTTGAATATATTATTCTGAAATTAAAATTATTAAGTCATGTAAATAAAACAATAAACAAGAATTGTAAAATAATACGTAATTTTAATTACCTGTCAAGAGAATTGAAGAACTTCAAATTAGATAGAGATGAAAAAATTGGAACAGTTCATTTTTTGAATTTCATTTCTTTGGACTCCACAAGAATTTGTTCATATTCCCAATGAAATGTTACCAGATTTTCTATATTACTAGATTTTCTATAAGAGAAAATTAGAGGAAAAATTGTGATTTCCTTCCTCCACATAAAAACGTTTCTTCCAAGTCACACCAAAAGAGCCATTTCCTATCTTTCTTTGATTATTAGGGATCAAGATGAATTTCTATGTAAGTAGATTTCGATGTATATCTATCAGATGTGGCTTCATGTACCAAACATTTCTATATCTATCGCTGCATCCGATAATTTTGTTCCGACAACGTGACGGAGAATCGATGCGAGAATGTGACTTTCGTTTCCCGTCTCCTATTTTGATTTTTTTTTGAATATTTTTTGAATAAAAGGAAAAAGGGGGATTCCCTCTTTTTCTAACAGAACAGAAAAAACAAAAACAAAAAAAAAAAAGATTTGATTGAAGCAACTTTTGCTTCCATCCGCAGAACGATAGACTCTGGTGGACTTTTAGATTCATATGAAGGATAGGGGATATAATAAAGAAGACACTAAAAGAAAATAATGAAAAAAAAAAAAGGAAATTTAGACTTTGTATGATAAAAAAAGAATTGAAGAATCTGCTACAAGTTGAATCTATCATCTTTGCATCAATTCACTAAATTGCGTGGTGCCTGCTGAATTGCAATTAAATTACTCTCCGCAAATTAATTGTTGTTGTCTTTGCAAAGAATACAATTAAGATTTCTTCATGTAATTCGATTTACCTAATCTCAATTCTCACAAACAACAGTATGCACAACAATCTACAATAGAAGACATCAAAGTAAATATTTAAATTAATTCAATTACCTAGAAAATTTGTTGAATTGTTGTCGTTTTTCATCTGCCACCATGCCAGATTGCCAGTATGCCGCAAGTTAATTAGGGACTTAGGGTAATAGGGTTTATTGTTTTTTTTTTTTTTTGAAACCAAGGTAATAGGGTTTGTTGTTGTTGCTGTGCAATTATGAATTACATAAGAATTGTTGTTCTCGTCTCTGGATATATATATATATATATATATATATATATATATATATATATATATATATATTTTTGGGCCCCTGTGCAAAGGCCCTGACCGGCGGCTGCATGCCCCCGGACCTCGCGACGGCATCCCAAGAAAATGCCCAGTTGATTAAACCGGGTTTGGGTTGGGTTAATTCGGACACAATGGAAAAGACTATTTTGCTCCTCAGATTAAGCATTAATTGGGTAAGTACACTAAAAATGAACTTACAATAAATGTATTAAAAATGACCATGTAGATCAGCGATAAACCTTACAATGTGAATATGGTTAACGATATAACAATGGATTGAATACTCTATATTAAATAAGTCTGATAAAATAAAACAAATGGAACAATATAATATGTATTAATGAGTCGAATGATGATTATAATTTTATATCATATTATACCAATAAATAATTCATCGCCAATCATCTATAAATACCAGAGAAATGCATGCAACTAGATATACACACATACAAAATATACACACGAGATAGAGATACAGATAGAGAGAGAGAGAGAGATGGAAGTTGTAGAAGTGTTTCACATGAACGAAGGAAATGGAGACACCAGTTATGCTAATAACTCCTTGAGTCAGGTGCCTGCGTTTTGCATTCAAAATTCAGTTAGTTTTTATTGTTAATTTTTGGGAAAAAATAAGGTTAATTCTTGCTAAGTGCATGTTTTTATGGTTTATGAACAGAAAAGTATTATACTTTGTACAAAGCCCACAACAGAAGAAGCCATAACAGATCTGTATAAGAGCCTTTGCCCAGAAACCATATCCATTGCAGACTTGGGATGTTCCTCTGGACCAAACACTTTTATGGTAGTGTTCGACATCATCAGAGCGGTTGAAAAACTGAGGAAAATGACCGGAACTCACTCGCCGCCGGAATATGTCGTCCACTTGAGCGACCTTCCCGGCAATGATTTCAACTACATTTTCCGGTCACTGCCCCGATGTGTAGAGGATTTCAAGAAAGAGATGGGAGATGGGTTTGGGCATTGCTTCTTCGCAGGAGTAGGTGGTTCATTTTATGGAAGGCTTTTCCCCTCTAAGAGTCTCCATTTTGTTCATTCCTCAAACAGTCTCCATTGGCTTTCTCAGGTGTGCTTTATTTGCCTTCACTTTATTAGGATTCTCCAAAAGTTTTTTTTTTCTTTTCTTTTTTCCACAAACCCATATTTAAAACTAAATAATAAATACACAAACCCATTAAAGGGACAAAAGTCCGGTCCCGGCAAATGCTATGGACCTGTCTACCTTACAAGGGACTCAGATCCATATTCACAATTTTAGAACTTTATATTCACAATTTTATTATATAAATTCAAAAATTGTTATATTGTTGAATATAGAGTTATGAAATTGTGAATATACAATTATTTAATTGTGAATATAGAATTCTGTAATTGTGAATATAGAGTTCTAAAATTGTGAATATAGACCGGGGCCGTTCACCTTGCAAGGTGGACTCGTGTCCATAACGTAACAACCGTCTTGTCCTTCTTTTAAGGAGTGATACAAATGTAACTCTGTTCAGTTTTTTTAATTGATCTATAAGAAAATAGCATATGAAAAACGTAACTGATTCTTTTAAAGAAAAAGGCATTATTTATTAATATAGTTAACTTATCAGTTAATTTTGACTTGTTTGACTATTATTAACTGTTTGATTTAATTAAATAGCCAATATGAGAAAATAAATTATATCTTTAAAAATCATTTTGCATCTTATCAACTAACAACTAATTTATCAAACATATTTCTACGACTGGCTAATAATGTTATCAGCTAGTCAAACCCGCTAACTCAAACTGTTAACTGCTATTTGCCAAATCAATTGTTATACCATGGACTAGGGTTCATATTGCATTGTGAACCTTGCTAAAAAATTCTGTACCTTCAGTTAACACATTTTGTAACTACAGTTAACTGTTTTTGTACATGTAAACAAATAACTTAATAATTATTGATACATAATATGATAGCTACAGTTACAGAAACTATTAACTATAGGTACAAAATGTGTCAACTACAAATACAGAGTAATTGCTGACACATAATATGATAGCTACAAATACAGAAACTGTCAACTACAGGTACAGAATGTGTCAACTAATGTTATTTTTGGATCAAGGTCTACAATGCAAGATAGACCATGGTCCATAGTATAATTTGCCTTGCAAAAACCAAATATTAAAAAAAAAAAAAAAAAAAAAAAAAGGGGCTTACACCCTCTCAAAATCTCTCCAAGCAGTCAAAACTTATTGCAAGAGATTGTTGAAAAAAATAAGTTAAAATAAGTGGTGGTTTCGAGATATAATTTTAGGTGGGGTTATGTTTTAATTTGAATCGGATCAAAAAGTATTGAGGTTCTCATAAGTGAGAGACTTAATTTGATATACTTTATACTCAAAATGAATAATTAGTAAATAAGAAATTCAATTTCAAAGTGTACCAATTGAGTTGAGAACAATAGATCAGAGTTTGACGAGAAGGCTTTCTTTAGTAATTTTTGTCCAACATTAAAAATAGATATATGTTTGCATTGTTTAAATGTAATTCAACTTTTTAAAGAGTTTGAATTATGTAACGTTAAGTCTTTTTTCGCATACAACCTTGTTTAGTGTAAAATATTTTAGACGTTTTAAGGAAGCACACACCTTGAATTTGAGCAACTCAAAAATTGTGGTCTCTAGAGGAGGGAGGGACCTCTCATCTTTGTTAGTTTCTAATTATTATCAGATACCAAAGGGATCGGAGGAAAACAAAGGCAACATTCGTATCGCAGCTTCAAGCCCACCCAATGTGATAAAGGCATATTATGAGCAATTTGAAAGAGACTTCTCAACTTTTCTCAAGTATCGCTCAGAAGAATTAGTGACGGGTGGACGAATGGTATTATACTTTTTGGGAAGAAAGAGTGATAGCCATAATTCCAGTCATGATGTTCTTAATATTTGGGTACTTTTAGCCAAAGTCCTCAAAGATCTAGTTACAAAGGTACTTAAATATCCATGTTCGTATTGTTATTATTATTTTAAATGTAAAACGTTAAAAAATTATCATCATGTTAAGTAGCAAGAACTTCATTTCAATACCTTAAAAATTAGAGTGTTTGAACGTATAGTATGCCAGAGTAACACACATTTATATTATATGATTTTATAAATGCAGGGATTAGTAGAAGAGGAGAAACTAAACTCCTTCAATCTTCCCATCTACGCAACATCTCTGAAAGAAGTGAAAATGGTTGTTGAAAAGGAGGGCTCATTCTCAATTCATGTTTTGGATGGTTTCACACATGATTTTAGTGAATCTGTGAAGGATGGAAAGACAATTACCAATGCAATGAGAGCCGTGGTTGAGTCGTTGATTGTTAGCCATTTTGGAGGAGGAATTATTGACCAAGTTTTTAATAAGTATGAAGAAATGATTGGCGAATGCAGGAACGAATTGGTTAAGGAGGAATTCATCAATATTGTCTCCCTCACTAAAATTTAAAAGTAATTTCTATTTCAAAGTTGTGCACCTGGTCCATTCTATTTCTATATATGTACTTCTTTTTTTCTTTTTTTTTTAAGTTCACGGGGTCTGTCTCTGTCCGTTTAACAGTCCAGGTCCACCCACGTTCGCTCCGAGAGGCACGGGAGCTGGCCCAGGGGGAATCGTCACTTATGGAAATCGAACCCGAGTTCTCCCGGAATTCTTCCCCACAAAGAGAGCTCACTTGCCACTTGACCTACCCCATTGGGTTCTATATATGTACTTCTAGTACTGAAAATAAGGACCGGTGCTAAAATAATTTTTCTATTATTACTGCGAAAAGGAAAATAAAAATACACATATTTACAACTCTATTTGATTGGACTTTGTGTTCATTTTATTCTGTTGCATATTCACTACAACTAAATATTATGTTGATTTGCCAACTACCATTTGATGGTATCACGAATCACGATTACCATTTTATATTGGTAGTGATACCATCAAGTCTAAAGACTTATTTTGGTATCTGATTTGCGCCTCCTACTAAGCTATACAATTCAAATTCCCTCGTACTAGTGTAAACTCACTTTCCTTCTCTAATGTAGGACAAAGGTTTTTTCAAGCATTTTTCCACCTTTATTTTCCAACTCAAATTGGTCTACTTTGAGAATATAATCAATTTCTCATTTACCCGTTATTCGTTTTGAGCGTACAATATATCGATTTCTTCGTTTCACTACGAAGAACCCGTATCCATTTCGACCCAATCCAAATCTGAAATGGACCTACATATATTTGCATCACAAAATAACTACTTAAAATATCATTTTATGCTATTTTCTATACATTTACAACTCGATTAGTTAAAATCCAAGTATTATTACCAATTATTGATTCCATTTCGATCATATTAAATTTCTTATTTTCAAAAAAGTAACATCCTTAATTCTAGTGACCAATGGAAATATATTTTCATTAAAGATGGCATCTCTATACTCTATAACAATATTAATTGAAATATAGTCATTCAGTTATATTACAAAGAACATGTAGGCCTTGTCTTGTCTTGTCTTCGGGTCAATGCTGAACTGCTGATGATTTGGATCAGTGCTGATGCTCAATTATCCTGTCACTAGTTCCCCCACTCTCTAGCCAACGAGAGTAGTAGAGGTGGTTTGGGAGTAATGACGTGTGAATTTTTTTTTTTTTTTACGGTAAGAGAATTGTGGCCGAGGTGCGGGACCTCGACCAAAATTGGCCGAGGCAACAGACCTCGGCCCAAAAAGAATTGGCCGAGGTCAAATTTCATTATTTTTTATTTATTTTTTTGTTTTTTTTTTGTGTTTGTTTTTGTTTGTTTGTTTGTTTTTTTTTTTTTTTTTGGTGCTCTGTGCGAGAGCTCACTTCGTCTAGCCGTAGGCTCGGCCAAAGATCATATCTTCCGTTAGGTAGCTAGCGAGATCAGATCTCGTGCCGGCCCTAAGGAAATATAGTTTTTTTTTGGCGCTTTGCGTGTGAGCTAACTTCGATCGGTCGTAGGCCCGGTTGAAGATCTGATCTCCCGTCAGGTAGCTAGCGAGATCGGATCTCATGCCGGCCTTAAGGGACTAGAGTTTGGTGTTGTCGTAACAAAGCGCCGCCAGAGGAGGCGACGCCACTGCTTGAAGAAGGCGACGCCATGGATGCGGAGGCAACGCCACTTGCTGAGCAGGACGCTGCTTGAAGAAGGCGACGCCATAGCGAACCATCAGGCGACGCCATAGCGGACCATCAGCGAATGACATGTCTTTTGCGTTGCGCGGGCTTCTCCTCCAGCTCACTGTCTCTTCCTTCCTCGCGTTGCTCGCACCTTCTCTTCTTGTTGTTGGAGGCTGAAGGCTCAGGACCTTCTTCCTTTCGCCACACATTGTCAGGTAGGCCTTGTTGATGCTGGTACTGTTGTGGTACTGTCCCGGATACTTAACGAATTGAGTAAAGTATCCGCTCTGCACCAGTTCCTCTACTTGTCCTTTTAAAGTATGGCACTCGTCAATATCATGTCCAACCCGCCGGTGGAACCGACAGTACTTGGTTTGATCCTCGCACGTAGAAACTACCATACACTCTGAGGGAAAATGCACAATTCCCATTTCCTCAACGTGGCTTAGAATCACACTAACCGGGTGAGTAAGAGGTGTTAAGTGTCACGGTGGGGCGAGACCAATTTTGTTAGGTCGCACACTCCTCCTGCCCTCTTCCTCATATTTCTTCTTTTTATCAGCCTCCTCGGCCTCGGCATAGCGGTTTGCTATCCTCATTAGCTCCTCATAGGAGCGTGGATGGTGAGTGTTCAGCTGTCTATGAAAATTTCCTGACCTCAATGCCTGGATGAACATGAGGATTGCCGCCTTAGAATCGAAGCCGCACACATTGTTGCCCTCCGTCTTCCATTTGCTTAAGAAATTTCTTAAACTTTCGCCCCTGTCCTGTTTTACTCCGTAGATGTGAGAATGGTTTTTTATGCTGTATATTTCCGGAGAAATAGGTCAAGAAACTTTTGGACAGCTCTGCAAAGTTCTGGACCAAACCATCTG
Source organism: Ipomoea batatas (assembly GCA_002525835.2). Classification (NCBI taxonomy): domain Eukaryota; kingdom Viridiplantae; phylum Streptophyta; class Magnoliopsida; order Solanales; family Convolvulaceae; genus Ipomoea; species Ipomoea batatas. The sequence continues at coordinate 51,883,936 of CM008342.1, read as the reverse complement.
GAATCGTGTTGAACCAATCTTGGGCGGTTCCATCCAGAGTGGTTAAAAATGCTTTGCACATTATTGCGTCGCTTGCCCCGGTCATTACCATGGTTGCCTTGTACCTTGTCATGTGGACACGCGGGTCAGAAGTCCCGGTGTAGGCCTTGATAGTGGGCAACCTAAAATCTTTTGGGAGGGGCGCTTCCATTATACTAGGAGAAAATGGAGCGGTCATCCTTTATAAACGTTATTATTTTCGTTATTTTAATAATCTTTGTATAGTTAATTTATAATTTTTAATTAATTTCATATCTATTTTTATTTAGTTTTTCTATATTTATCTTTAGTAATATTATTTATTTCTTTTGAGGTTGTTTTTGTTATTTTAATTTTGTTATTTCAAACACTAAGCTCTGTTTTTGTTAATCCAATTTAATAAGTTTGTTATTATTATTATGAGTCATTTCCATTTTTGGTCCTACTGTTATTAGGGCATTGCCAATTTTAGTCCACTTCATTAATTTTTTCCACATTGCGGCCAATCTTATTTAGTCCTTGCCACTTTTAGTCCACCATTAAAATTTTTGTCAAATAACCGTCCAAAATAGGGGTATTTTGGTCTTTTCATGCTTTGATCATCTCTTTAACCCTTTGTAGTAGTTTTCCTTACACATTTTCATCCAATGAAGAGGTCCGGCGAAAGCCATGAATTTGTAATGTGACTCACATGGCTTTCGCTGGACCTCTTCATTGGATGAAAATGTGTAAGGAAAACCACTGCAAAGGGTCAAAGAGATGACCAAAGCATGAAAAGACCAAAAATACCCCGATTTAGGACGGTCATTTAACGAAAATTTTAACGGTGGACTAAAAGTGGTAAGAACTAAATAAGATTGGTCGTAATGTGGCAAAAATTAATGGAGTGGACTAAAATTGGCAATGCCCCAATAACAATAGGACCAAAAATGGAAATGACTCTATTATTATTCTTATTATTATTATTATTATTATTATTATTATTATTATTATTATTATTATTATTATTATTATTATTATTATTAGGTTAGTTATTTAATAAAATAGGTTAAGCCATAATAATAGCAGAGCCCAGAAAGAAGCGAGGTCTGCGGCAACAACCCAAGAGAGTCGCAGTTCATCGAGCTCCGTCAACGCAAATCTCAAGACCCCTGTGGATGTCCGGTTAATTAGCTAAACTTCCTCACCTCAGGTTCTGATGAATGTTCTTTTGCTTCTAACCTTCTTTCTAGCTCTTCTATCTGTTTTTGCAGTTTTTCCACCACTTCTTTTTGCATGTTTGGGGTTTGCGTGAGTGCCATGGGCTGACACGGAGTTGGCCCCATAGACTCACCTGTTACTTTCATCTGGTGCTGATGCAACTGCTCACCTTGTTGTGGACCCTTGGCCCTTTTGGTTTTCGGTTGTGCCCACAACTTTGGCTAGATAGTAGCCTTTTCATCCCACCGTCCCATGACGGGCATAGAAACAATCGGCCGACGAGTTGCACCATGATACAAACGTTGGGTCTTCTGTTCATCTATTTCCTCCTTCTGTGCAGATGCCTGGGGCAGTTGAGTTTGAGATTGTACCTCCACCTCTGGAAGAGGCGGTGGCGGTGGCGGTGGCAGTTGAGCTTGAGATTGTGCCTCAGCTCCTCAGCGTTAATGCTCAACGGCTTCTCAGCTCCTCAGCATTAATGCTCAACGGCTCCTCAGCACCTTAGCATTAACGCTCCATTACTGCGCTGAGGAAGATAAAAAGACACTCACAACACTTGCAAAGATACGACACTTCTTACTAGACAAAAACACACACTGAACTGATACTGTACTCAACATTACACAAATAATACTCAAAATATCTCCGGTAACACATTATTACTGTGAGCCCGTATCGTCTTTTTTTTTGAGGGGTGGGATAGGCTAGTCCGGAGTACTAAATATGTTTTGATAGCTCTATTTAAGAAATAAAATCGTGTTTTTTTCTAACAAACAAATTACAAGTGAAAGAGAACATAAACCCATAAAATACCGGCAACCAACATATTATTTGGAAAATTCCAAATCGTATACCAATTTCTTGCAAATTATATTGTGGACCATGGTCATGGCTGATACTGCAGTTGCATGTGTTGAAAGGGAATTGCAGTTGCGCGGAACAGAGGTCGCGGAACAGAGGTCGTTCATCCGTTCAACACAACTGCAGTATCAGTTCAACACAACTACAGTTTCAGACGGATGAAACGGTCTCTGTCCCGCGCAACTGCAGTTCTTTTTCAACACAACCACAGTATCAGGCATCACCCGTGGTCCACGGTATAACAACTGCCAATTTCCTTAAAATTTCTATGGCAAAGATTGTAAGGATAGAGTTTAGCATTTTATCATTAGTATTATGGTAATTACTTAATCCTGATAATTAGTATCAAATAAGCGATTGGTTTAAATCTCATCATTTAAAACAAAATGCGTAATTGTGAGTTCGGTAGCTTTTGGTTAAATTAACAAATTTCTCCACCAAATGACAAAAACATACCAATATACGGAGTAATCAATTGGTTAAATTAACAAATTTCTCCACCAAATCACAAAAGCATACCAATATACGGAGTAATCAATTTGTTAAATTAACAAATTTCTCCACCAAATGACAAAAGCATACCAATATACGGAGTAATCAATTTGTTAAATTAACAAATTTCTCCACCAAATGACAAAAACATACCAATATAATCAATTCGTACAAAAGAAGTGTCAAACCATCCAAAACGTCAGAATGGAAAATTGAGATGCTGATAAGGACGTATGGCTCAAAAAGTTAAGGTATTTGTAGTTTCCTATGTCTATTATTCTTCGATTCGAAACCTCCAAGTTTGAATTTGACCAAATTTCTAGACGAAAAAATGACCATTTTACTCCTTAAAACAAATTCTTATAGCATTATTTTTCTTTAAATTATTTATATATGCATTTACATTTTTCTCCTCAATTATTTCAAAAGTGGTGAGTGGTGATTTCCCCCCATCTTTGTTAAATAGGTGTTTAAACCGTTAAAAATAAAGACAAAATAGATATTTCAAGTCATTTTTCTTGTCCAAAAAATTATTGCTTATGTATGAAAATCAGAATAAATGCAATAAAGAACACACATTATATTATTTACAAATATTATAATTATAAATTTAATTTAATGTTATTAACAAAATTAAGATGTAAACACATATTTAGTAGACCATTTACAAATATTATAATTATTATTTAGAAGAAAAAACGTTATTATTAGCATTTAATTTCATAAATAAATTGGATCATAGAGGTGATGTGCAGCGGATCGAGCAATTAAAATATTACAATTATTATTTAGGAGAAAAGAAATTATACTAAACAGCTATCTAATCTATCAAACAACTTTCTAAGGGTTACACACCTCATCTCGATAGAATGGTGAGTGTATAAATTCCAATAACTCAATAATTCATTAAGTGAAAGAATCTATATGTGTTTGATGCTCACAAAAAATGCATGATAATGTTTGATATTCACCATATTTGATGTAACTCATACATTGCGACTGTGAAGATTTGATAAACATCAATTAATTATATTGTAAACCAGGAAATGTCATATGAGATACACGAAAATGATAATTTTTAAAAATAGAAAAAATTAATTGGATAAATAATTAAATTATATTGTAAGCGGTGACGTGCAGCTGATCGACCAATGGTTGCTGTGAGCTGGAAATGGTGCTTAACTAATCTTTTACAAAAATACACAAATTTTTCGGGAAGAGGTTCGGATGAAAAGAAGATTGCAGGGCCAGTTTGGGCGACCGCCTGGGACCCATGTAGAAAGGGCTCATACATCCATGTACATATACATATATATTATAGTGTTATAATTATATTTAGAAAACAAAAAATTAAGAATAGATGGACTCATGGAAGCCTAATCGATGTGGGACTGCTCTGTTACAATGTTCTCAACCTACTAAAACACAAAGAGTCAACAATTGCTTCCACTGAGGCTCGAACCCACTCCCATCATCCATGTGGGAGTGTAAATCAGGACACCGGATGTCACTAGACCACAAGGTCTTTGGCTTAGTTTTTCATATAGGA
>CM008342.1:51807950-51821210 GCA_002525835.2 Ipomoea batatas | reverse complement strand
CCAAATTTGCTATTGTGGGTTAATTTTCAACCCCACACTTGCGCTCTAAGCAATTGTCAAACCATTTGATTATATATTCATCAGCCTTTGGGGATTCAATTTAAACGATTATGTTTTGTGTGTGTCTATATATATATATATTATTGGTAAAATGGTTGTCAATTTCTTTGTATGATATAGTAGCTAGTTCTCGTTTGTAATAGAGATAAGCTTTATTATATTGATTGTTTGATTGTATATTCGCGGTTTTGAGAGTAAAGCATGCTCCAAAAACTAAATAAGAGAATGAAGCGTGTTTATTAATAGAAAGTGAAAGAGATTTAAACTTTAAACCCCTTTGAAAAGTTTGAAGTTGAACCAAAATGCAAAAAGGTAATCTTGAAATGTCTTAAAACACAAGTTACAACACATAAAGACCAAATTATGGAAAAAAAAAATTAGTTTAATAATTTGCAGATAGAGAATACTACTGTAAAGTGCGTGCAGAAATGGGTAGCAGCTTAATTAGCTTCTGTGTAGGTTCTAGATTTTCTTAAACGCAAAGGAATTAAGGAAATTAATGACAATGGATCTGGTCGTTATGCTACTTGAACAAGTCTAGCATCTTTTCACTACCCCCCTCCCCTGATCATATATATATTATTAACCAGCCCGTAAGGGCAGCCTGAGTGGCAAGACCAAGACGCTCGCGGTCGTGAGGTCCTGAGTTCGAAACCGTCTGCCACCCGGGTTTGAGCCGGTCAGCTATGGGCAACCTAGGCTGGTTAACCTCCTTGTGGTCGTTTGCCGGCTAGGATCACAGGGCGAGGGTTTACTCACATACTCGGAAGAGGAGTGGGGTTTGCCTCGATAAACCCAATATATATTATTAACCAAAAAAAAAAACTAAAAACTAACCTCCAGCGCCGATAACAGCGACAATGGTGGTGGCGGACGGCGACGGCGAGGGAGGCTGAGGCGGTGGCGCTGGTGGACGATGGCACTGGTGGAAGGAACGCGGTGGTGTGGCGGCGGTGGAAGCGGTGGCGTGGTGAGGAGGCGGCAGTGGTGAGGCGCCGGCAGTGGTGAGGAGGCGGCGGTAGTGGTGAGCGCCGGCAGTGTGGTGAGGGTAGCGGCGGGATTCTGATTTTGGATCCCGGCAGTGCGGCGGCGGTAGTGGCGACTCGTGAGGTCTGAGTAATTTTTTTCGATTGGATCCCGATTCTGATTTAGGTCTGAGTAATTTTTTTTTTCTTTTATAGTAATATTTAGCTACCGTTTCTTTTAAGAAACGGTAGCTAAATGAATTTTCGAATTTTTTTTTAATTATTTAATTGTTTTTAAATAGCTATTCCGCTACCGTTACGGTAGCGGAATATCAAGCGCGTTTTTTGGGTTTTTATTCCGCATCCGTTTCTTCAAACAACGGTAGCTAAATGTATTTCACTTATTTACAGAATTGCCACCGCGCGTTTTTTTTTAAGAATTCACTACCATTGTAACAAGAACAGTAGCTAAATACTAGTGTTTTATGTGCATTTTTGTACTAGTGTAACCATAAACATTGCAAGAAATATAAATGGAAGAGAAAACTTTACTGATACTAAAGAAGAAATTCAACTCCAATTCGAGATTCCAAGCTTGAAATTAAATAATCTAATGTAAAACTAATTTAAACTATGCTAGGAAAATCTAAAGAGAAGAGGAAAAATAAACTAAAACTAACTAGGGTTGGGAACCAAGTAAGGGAACCACTTAAATTATAGAAAATATGCAGAATATATAGCAGACAGATGGGTCTTGTGCCATGAGGCAACTTCCAAAATTGATTCTTGTTTCCTTTCCTTCCAAAATTTATCGAAAACTTCCAACATCCTTCCTTTGCTACTCATTTTAGGCAGTTGCACCTGTAGACACCAAATATATAAAAGACTATAATAATTTCCTATTAAGAATTAGACAATTAATATAGAAAATAACTAAAATAGAGAGTGAATAATGGTTTAGAATCAAAGACATCAACCCTATGATAGAACAACTTTTCTTGAAGACGATAGTAACTTTGGAGAACATAGCAACGACCCTCTGAATCTTCGAATCAGTGATGATGCGATGGAGGATGATGTTTTGGTGGATTTAGATGAGGAGATTTCCTCTAGGCTGGAGTGCATGTCGCAAGCCAACAAATGCTGGCTCCCTTGCGTGCCTTTTCCTTTTTCTTTGTGCTTTTCCTTTGGTTCAGTTTTTCCTTATGATCTGTTTAATTTGGAAGTGCCAAGGAGCTGCCTCGAGGGAGGGGCTCCGTTACCTAAATTTTATGATTGCTATACACAAACCCCAAATTTCGGGTTTGTTAGAGCCCAAGGTGTCCTGGCAAAATGCATATTCTATTTGCATGAAATTAAAATTTGATAGTTGGATTAGGATTGAGGCTCTCGGTTTCAGTAGGGGTATCTGGCTCTTCTGGAATGTTCTTGTTAGAATTGATATTGTTCATACTGATCCCCAATTTCTATTGGCACGGGTATTGGACAGTAGTGAAGGACCTTGGAATTTATCTATTGTCTATGGCAACCCTACCCCATCCCTTAGGAGGAAACTGTGGAGAAATCTTGACAAAGAAGCTCTAAACATTAAAGGCCCTTGGCTCTCAATAGGGGATTATAACGCTGTTGTTAACCCAGAAGAAATTTCATGTCCCATAAATTTCTCCCAATACCGCTGCATTGGCTTCAAAAATTGGATCTTCAACCAAGGTCTACTTGATGTGGGATTTTCGAGGCCAAAATTTACTTGGCATAGGGGTATCTCTCAGGAAACCTTTAAGGCTGCTCGACTGGATAGAGCCTTGTGTAACTCGAATTTTCAAATCGCTTGGAACAACATTGGGGTTAATCATCTTCCTCTGATGGGTTCGAATCACACCCAATTCAAAATTCTTGTGTCTTTCTCTAATGACTCAGGCACTGGTGGGCAAAGAAAATTCCATTTTCTTATGCCTTGGTTAACCCACCATGATTTCAACAGAGTAGTTTCTGAGCAATGAGACTCAAATAGATTGTTAAAAGAAAATACAACCAACTTCTCCAAGGCACTCACCTCTTGGAATGGAGAGGTGTTTGGGGGATTGAACACAACAAGAAAAGACTCTTGGCTCATTTAGTTGGAGTTCAAAGAAAACTGGCAGTTAGACAAGAGAGTGGCCTTATTAGGTTAGAAAGGAAGCTTTAGAAGGAACTTGAGGTGGTCTTGTACCAAGAAGAATTAAAATGGTTCCAAAAGTCAAGAGAAATGTGGATTGCTTCTGGATACAGAAACACCAAGTACTATCTTGCGGCAACTTTAGCAAATAGAAAGCGGAACAAGATTGGTGCGATTTATAATAATTTCGTCTTTCTCACAAGCGACAAACAAGATATCAAGAACTTATTTTTCGAGCACTTCACCAAACTCTTTATCAGCGATGATGATAAAGATCTTTCTCATGCTCCTATCAATTGTTTCCCTAGTCTTTCCAACTCCGAATGGGTTGAATTGAATAAGCCGTTTACGGAAGAGGATATAAGGGCAACTACTTTTGATATGGCCCCAACCAAAGTAGTTGGCCCAGATGGATACATTGTCGCTTTCTACCAACATTGCTGGCCTAAGGCTCTATCACATGATTCAAGGTTCCATCAATGAAGGGACCTGGAAAGGTATTAGAGTTTCCAAAAATGGACCTGTCTTTTCCCACCTCTATTTTGCTGATGACATGGTCTTGTTAGGGTTGGTGACTATTGAGCAAGCTAAAATCATAAAAGACTGTTTGAACAGATTTTGTTCTTGCTCGGGTCAGAAGGTAAGCTTCCTTAAATCCCAACTGTTTGTGTCTTTTAACGTGTATCTCTTCTTGTAGGGGAACTGTCTGACATTTTGAACATTCCAATAACAACTGAGTTGGGGAAGTATATTGGAATCCTGTCTCTCCAGGGTCGGGTAAAAAAAGACACTTTTGCAGCCATCGAGGAGAGGATCAATCTAAACTAGAAGGATGGAAAATAAACTACCTATCTCTTGCAAGTCGACATGTGTTGGTTCAGTCCGTAACACCCCCAAAAACGGCCTATTTTTTTTTTCTTATTTTTACCAAACCAATTTAGACCAAAATTATACCAAATTTTCCTTAATTTTTTTTTTACTAATATCATTGCGGAAGCATACAAAAGTTAAATTAGGGTATTACCACAACACTTAGGCAACTAACAAACCTAAGTGCTAAGGCTAAACTAGAATAATAAATTAAACCTCAACCTAGAAATATATTCTTTGGGAAAACATTATCCCTTAAACCAAAAATGTACCAAATTCAAACAAGTATAAATAATTATTTACAAATTCAAATTTTCTCCTTGAAAATACTCATAATCAATTATCTGAACAAAATATAATTTCCAAAAATATACAAAAACAAACCGGGGTTAGCAAAACATTGCTAAGTAAGGGTTTACTCCACCCTGTAAAATAAGTAGATTTTTTTTTTAAAAAAATAATATAGTAACTTTCTCAAAAGAGATTATTTTGTAACTTTACAAAATATTACACCTTTCAAAAATACATATGTGGAGATACACTTTTCAAAATTAATTTTCATACATACACATGGAGAAATGATATTCATGTATAGAGAATTAACCATCTCTTCAAAATCCATTTAGAAACTGAACCAATACCTATGTGTACAACCCCAGTAGATTCCAAGCCACTAGGTAGTATATGGCTATGTTTGGCAAACCTAGCTGAAAAGGTAGCTGAAAGCTGAAAAGTAGTTGAAAACTGAAAAGCTATAAGCTCGAAGCTGAAATCTGAAGAGGTGTTATGCTTAAAAGTGTTTGGTAAAATTAACTTTTTGATAAGCTGATAAATGTAAAAAGACTAAAAAGGACATCTTCATACCATTTAAATAAGGAAAAAGTGTCAAATAGGCCACTGAACTTATCGCTTTTGTGCAATTGGGCCATTGAACTTAAAAAGTGTGCAATTCAACCATCAAACAAGCAAAATTTGTGCAATTGGACCATTGTTAAAAAAATTTTCTGGTAAAATCCAATTATATTACTAACATATATGTATTAAGAGTAGTATTTACTTCTACCATACTAGTTGGAGGAGTCAATATTGAAATGTTTTTAACTCAAATTGAATTAAAATTTTTTGTAAAAATGGTCCAATTGCACAAATTTTGCTTGTTTGATGGTTGAATTGCACACTTTTTAAGTTCAATGGCCTAATTGCACAAAAGCGATAAATTCAGTGGCCTATTTGACACTTTTTCCTTTAAATAATTTTAAATTTAAATAGGTTTAATTTGTTTATATATTAAAATATAAAATAATGAAATCAATATATTTAAATAAAATATAAAGTAAGAACATATATTTGAAAATATATAAAGTAAAAAAAAATATTTATATAGTTCATTTTTTTTTTTGAAAACATATTTATATAGTTCATAAGATTAGTTCATACAAAAATTAATGTTCAAATATAAATATCAAACTGAAATTACAACCAAACATAATGAAAAGAAAATGTCAAAAGGGTTTTAATTGAGAGGGGTAAATGATGTCATTTATTTAAAATAATAAGGATAAAGATGGAAAAAAGTTAAAAAGCTACTAGCTTATTTTGAAAAGCTAACCCAAGTAGCGTTTCAAAATAATATCTTATTTTAAGCTACTAGTTTATTTTGAGAACATTACCAAACAGAGCTTATAGCTTATTAGTAGCTTAAAATAAGCTATAAGCTCCTAAATAAGCTCTGCCAAACAGAGCCTATGACCCAAGTAGCTACTCTTGGCTACCTGAAGAGTGCAATTTTACGTAGGGTGATTCGTCAAAAGATATTTGTGTTAAAACGGAAAGTCAGTGACTCCCCGAGTGTCAGTCTCGAAGGAGGGACGTGGAGGTGTGTCAAGTGTTTGGGAGTTTACTTGATTGAGTCTTGTATGTGATTTGAGTGTGGTGAATGGTGGATCGTGAGTGAAAGGAGTTCATAAGAGTTGGTTTGAGTGCAAGAGAGTAGTAAAGTAAAAGTGTTTGCAAATATGTAAAAAGGGTAGGGATTGGATAGTGTTCATGTATGTTGCATTGTGGTGTGACTAAGGTAATGGATAGATGATGCAAAGATGTTGGCTATTCAAGAGTGTGTTGTCTTAGTCCTTTTCCACCTTTGTGTACTAAGGCTTCTTTGACTTAGGAGTGCCTTCAAGCATCCAAAGCTCTAAGAGAAATTTTATCAAACACTTAAGCTACACATTATCCTACTATTCTTAAGAAGTCCATAAGAACTATGATTGTGTCAAGCTTTAAATCCTAACTCTAATCAAAGACATGAAAGAGTCAAGAGCTCAATCTCTCATCTAGATTGGCCAAATCCAAACAAGATCTCATCAAAACAACAATCAATAGACAAGAATATATAATCCAACAATATAAGCATTTAGATCCAAAATAGAGATATAAGATCAACACACTAGCAACATACAATCGCACAATCCAAATCCCTAGATTAAACTAGCCACTCATGATATGAAATTCAAGATAAAAGCTAATTTAATCCAAGAACAAGATAACAAAATATAATAGAAATGAAATACAGATCACCTAGAGTGAAGTAATCCTTCAATCCAAGCTTGTTGTCTTGCTACAATGGAGATTTATCTAATCTAAGAAATGAAAATCTAAGAAAATGGAGAAAGTTCTCCAAAGGAAAAACTAAGGAAAGGGAAAACTAAATTTCTGGGAACCTCCTCTGAAAATCTATCAAAGGGGTTTAAATAGTCTCCGAAAAAACAACCCTAGTCAATTTTCGCGCAATGCAGTCTCCACGCCTGCTCACACGCGTGTGAGTGTGCGTGGGAGGCTACTGGATTGTTTCCACGCATGCTCACACGTGTGTGGCCATCCACTTGGGTCCTCCGGGGTTCCGATCTTGCCTGGTTCATTCTTTAAGCTCATCTTTTGCTCCTATTTGCTCCCGGGGCTCCTGTCTTTACCTCCTTTAGGCTAAAAGTAGCTTTTGTGTGTTGGTTAGTGATTTTCAAGCATTTATGAGCATAATTCATCATGTAAGGATGCTATAAACGTGACAAAAACACCCTAAAATGTACTTGATTTAAGGGTATCTCGGAGGCTTATCACTACCTCATCTTTATAAAATTGGAAACTGGATCATAACCTATGTGATACACCCTCATGGTATTAAAAGCCCAGTGAGTGGTAATTGGCCTAAGTGAACAGTAATTCCCTTTTACTGAACACTCACAATATAATCGCAAATTATATTGTGGACCATGATCATGGCTGATACTACAGTTGTGTTAAACGGATAGTGCAGTTGTGTTGAAAAGATACTGCAATTGTGTTGAAAGGAAACTGCAGTTGCCCGGAACAGAGACCGTTCATCCGTTTAACTCAACTGCGGTATCCTTTCAACACAACTGCAGTATTCGTTCAAGACAACAGTAGTATCAGTTCAATACAACTGCAGTTCCAGACGGATGACACATCCTCTGTTTCGCGCAAGTGCAGTTTCCTTTCAACAAAACTGCAATATCCGTTCAACACAACTGCAGTATCAGTTCAACGCAAGTGCAGTATCAGCCATGATCCATGGTGCACAATGCATTGTGGACCATGGTCCACGGTATAACGACTGCAATATAATGGGTTCTGTAAAATAAATCATTTCTCCACAATAAATACTTTCCCCAAGAAATACAATTTTCTCCAATAAAATATATAATTTTCTCCAAAATACTTTCCTCTAAAATATTTTTCTCCACAAATAAATATTTTTTTAAACCATAATTTTCCTCCACATAATTTATCCAAAATCATTTTTAATCCCTAGAGGTAATACAAATTCCTCAAAATATTTGATTTCTCCAATAAGTTTTAAAAATATATTTTTCTTAAGAATATATATGTAATTCTAATATATATATTTTCCTTCAAAATACATAACACTTTGAAATAAAATTCCGTAACTTCATACGTAATTATTACGTATACATCACAAAATACATTAAGGATGAAAATATCATTGTAAAAAATTAGATATTAATAAATGTCATTACCAAAACTAGTATTTTCGCCCGTGCGTTGCACGGAATGGATTTGTTATAATATTTTAAGAATATTTGGATCGTTATACAATTATATAAATTGTAACATCGAATATTATATAGCGCAATTAATGAAATTGGTTGGATTGATTATGTTTTCTAATGTTTTCCTAGCTTGAATTAGAGCAAATAATTGTCCAATTATATGTGCAATGACATCAAATATTATATAGCGCAATTTATTTTTTATTATATATTTAGATATTAAAAATAAAGATGAAATTATAACAAATTCTAATATTGAACTTATACATTTATTTGATTATAAGATTAGTGCAAAAGTATTACACAATTAATTGAATAATATATGACTTGTTTGTTTACAATTATCATAAAATATCGATATGTAATATGACTTATGTAATTATATTATTACTAAAATAAATATGAGAAAAATAGAACATAATTTAATTATATTATATTATGTAATATGACCAATGTTTAGCTTAGTTACCATAATAATTACCTTAAGTATATTCATTTTCACTGTATCGCATTTAGTTTTTCTTCCTCCTCCATATTTGAATGAATTAATTGTAATTATTATAAAAAATATAACAATCCATGTTTAATTAAACTTTTAAAATTTAAATAATTTAAACTTTTCAAAAGGAAAGTGTAATTAATTTTTTTAAAAGTTTTTAAATAATTTTCAATCAATTTTCATTTAATTAGTAATATCCTTTTACTTTTCCAATTTGCCTAATTTTCGTTTCCTTTTCTATTAGGATCTTTTTATATTTTCAATCAATTAGTAAAATCAGTTTTCTTTTCCATTTTATCTTTACTATTGTTTGGGCGGAAATTTTACAAAGGATGATTTTGGCCCTATTTGGTAAATAATCAGCCTAACAGCCAATTTTGGCTTATTTGATCACTATTAGTTACGTTGTTTGGTTAATAAGCTTTTTGTAACTCCAAAATGCTAAAATTCAAAAGGCTACTCAAAGCAGCCTTTTCAATTAGCTTTTTGAGAAAAGAAATTATACCAAATAGCTATCAACTAACAGCCAATTTATCAAACAAATTTCTACAATCAGCTAATATTATCAACAAATCATATCTTCTAACCCAAACAGCCAACCCAATCAGCCAACAGCCATTTACCAAACATGGCCTTTATTTTTATTAGTAGTAGTATAGATATAGAAGTATAGATAAGTAATCGAAATATTATTTTTTGTGTAAATAATAATTAGTAAATTATTTTTTCTTATAAAATTACTCATAATTTTCAAGGAATTTTCTTATATATTTATTATTGCAGAATTTGTTTCCATTATTCTCACAATTATAATGGTTTAATTATTCTCAGAATTTGGTAAATAATTTTTTTTTTACCAATTAAATTTTATTAATTTTTTTACCAATTAATTAGTAATATTAGTTTGTGTGGGGAAGTTGAAGGGGTTGATTTTACTTTTATTAATAGTATGGATATGTGAATATAAAAACAATATATTACCAATTAATAGATATTAGTTCATTTCAATTTTACATTTTCTTACTAAATAAGCTTTATTAATTATTTGACTAATAAAATATTTAATTAATTGACTACAAAAGTTTGGGCGGAAAAATGAAATAGGAGGATATCCTATGTTTTAGGAAAGTAGATATAATTTGTTAGCTAGCAATAAAAGAGTTTCCTAATAAAATACTAGTTTTAAATATTTTGCAAAAAAGTACCCGGTCAATATTGATTTTACTTTTTAATGATGTGGCATCCTCTCCTTCACCGCCAGTGTATAGCATCTATACACCGGCGGCGCATCAAATATTAATCCATATATAGTGTGATAGTGTGTGTGTAACTGCAATCATTATTGCACGGACCATGATCCACACAGCTGTGTGGACCATGGTCCATGCAATAATTTGCCGTACTGAGATTTGCCAATAATTTGCCGTACGGAGCCAACGATGGTAAGAAGATTGTTTGTTCTTTCCTAACATAAACTCAGTGTTCTCACCCTTTCCGTAGGGAACTGTGAATTTGCCAATTGTAATGTGATTCCAATGAAGAGTATACATTCAAGGTTTGCATCTTTTCGTTATTTTATATTAAATGTTTTCCCTCTACTTTTGAGATGCACAAGAAAGCTTTATTTTGAATGAAAAAACAGTAAATTTCTGAATCATGAACTGATTACATTACCCTTACTGACATAATTAAAGCTATGTTGATAAGTATATAATTATCGCCATATTCTAAGAATGTTTTTCCTTTACTAATCTTGGCCATTCAAAATGTTTACTCCATTTATATTTGCATGAGACATTATTTTTTGGATTTAATGTTTATTTCTTATGTAATGCAATTTGTATTTTTATTTTTATTTTTTTGCAGCATGAGAGTATGAGACCTAGATTGAGTATTGTATTTTCAGTTCTGAACATACTAGAATTACATGCAGCAATTATATGTAAATACTAGAAGTATACTAGCTATAGAATTGGCTAACTAATAGGAGTCCTAACACTCCCCCTCAAGCGCAGGTAGGCGCAGCAACCTGCAGCTTGTCACGAAGAAAATGAAACCGAGGAGCAGCCAGAGGTTTAGTAAAGACGTCTGCCAATTGATCTTTAGTAGAAATGAAGTTAACTTGAAGCTCACCAGCAGCCACCTTGTCACGAACAAAGTGATAATCAATCTCAATGTGCTTCGTGCGAGCGTGAAACACAGGATTAGCAGCCATATATGTTGCCCCAAGATTATCACACCAAAGCTTCGGTGGAGAGTCCGGAGGCAAGCCTAGCTCACGAAGCAGAGAAATTATCCAAGTGACTTCAGCACACACATCTGCGAGCGCCTTATACTCAGCTTCTGTAGAGGAACGAGCAACAGTCTTCTGCTTCTTGCACACCCACGAGACAAGATTAGAGCCCAAGAAGACCGCAAAACCACTCGTAGACTTCCTATCATCAGGACAGCCAGCCCAGTCAGAATCCGAATAAGCATGAATGACTAAATGAGATGACTTGCGCAACAGCAGACCCAGATTAGCCGTCCCTTTGACATAACGAAGCACCCGCTTAAGCTGCACCCAATGATCCTCCGTTGGCGCATGCATATGCTGACATAACAGATTCACCGCAAAAGACAGATCAGGGCGAGTCACGGTAAGATACTGCAAGGCACCAGCAAGGCTCCGGTAGCGAGTGGGATCAGAATATAGCACAGAAGCAGCAGATGAGGAACGTGACACAGGAATAGGGGTAGCCAAAGACTTACAGTCAGACATACCAGCCCGCTTCAGAATGTCAGACATATAGCGTTTCTGAGAAAGCAACAAACCACCAGCAGTAGGCACGGTCTCAATACCCAGAAAGAAAGACGGACTACCCAGATCGCGGATCTTGAAAGCTATAGATAACTTGGAAATAAGCGCCGACACCAAACCTGAATCACTCCCCATCACCAAAATATCGTCTACATAGACCAATAAGTACACACGCAGCTCCCCCTGAGTGTAGATAAACAAAGACACATCCGTCTTGGAAGCCTGGAAACCCACAGATAGAAGAAATGTGTGGAGGCGCGTGAACCATGCTCGTGGAGCCTGCTTGAGGCCATACAGAGACCGCTGCAACAAACAAACATGATTAGGAAATTCCGAATCTGTATAGCCAGGTGGCTGACTCATATAAACGGTCTCTGCTAATGACCCATTCAGAAAAGCGTTGTGCACGTCAAGCTGCCGCACAACCCAACCAGAAGACAAAGCCAAAGAGAGCAGCAAACGAACGGTTGTGGGTTTAACCACAGGACTAAAAGTGTCGAAAAAGTCCTGTCCAGCCACCTGATTGAAACCCTTAGCAACAAGCCGGGCTTTATGCCTCTCAATCGAACCATCTGCTTTCCGTTTGGTGCGAAACACCCATTTGCAACCGACAATATTCATACCATCACGAACAGGCACAAGCTTCCAAGTTTGGTTCTGTAATAAGGCATTAAACTCAGCATCCATAGCCTCCCTCCATTCAGGAAATCGAACCGCCTGAGTGTAACATGTAGGCTCAGCAGGACATAACTCAGCAGACAAAGAAACCAACACAGCCCCCTCTGACCGAGCTCGACTGCTGGTCATAGGAGGTTCCCGAGGCACAACAGTACGAGAAGCAGGAGCACGCCGAGCTCTAGGAGCCACCACAGTCGGTTGCACAGAAGCAGACTCTCCAATAGAAACAGGAACAAAAACAGGCAAGGGAGCAACACCCCAGGGCGGTAACGGAGGAGCAACAGCAGGCTGCACAGTAGATTTAGCAGCAAAAGGAAAAACATGCTCATCGAAACGAACATGCCTACACACAAAGACCTTGTTAGTGTTTAGATCCATACATCGATACCCCCGAAAAGAGCTAGGATAGCCTAGAAAGACACACGGAGCTGACCTGAAACTCATTTTATTTCGATTATAAGGACGGAGATGCGGGAAACATAAGCAACCAAAGACACGAAGAAATGAGTAAGACGGAGGAGACCGATGAAGCATAAAGTGTGGACTTTTATTATTTATGACAGACGTGGGCATGCGATTAATCAGATAGACAGCAGATTCAAACGCATAATCCCAAAACCGAGATGGGACAGACGCATGAGCAAGAAGGGTAAGACCTGTTTTGACAATGTGACGGTGCTTACGCTCAACGCGACCATTTTGTTCGTGAGTGTAAGCACACGATTGTCTGTGAAAAATACCTAGTTTAAGAAACTCAGAGTGCAGCTTCTTATACTCAGCACCAAGATCGGACTGAACAGATTTAATGCGACACCCATAGGAACGCTCAACCAATGCACGAAATTGAGCAAAAATAACACACAGATCAGATTTTAAACGCATAGGAAAGAACCAAGTAAAGCGTGTAAAATCATCAACAAAAATGACAAAATAACGGTAGCCATTAAAAGAAGAAACTGGAGCAGGGCCCCAAATATCGGTATAAACCAAATCTAAAACATTCGAACTAGAAGACTGAATACTAGCAAGAGGGAAACACGCAGATTTCCCCATTTGACATGCAGTACAAATAGAATCTAACAGACTAGAAGAGCTAACTAAACAAGACTTCAGAATATGACTCTAGACACGATGATGAGGATGCCCAAGGC
>CM008342.1:51794080-51807460 GCA_002525835.2 Ipomoea batatas | reverse complement strand
ACAATGCGTACGCCGGATTAGCCGAAGGAAGAGTACCGGCAGGCGCACCGGCGGGAAGAGGCAGCAGCGGAGACGGAGCGAGAACGGAGCCGTCGACATAACCCATCAAATTCTGGCCGTGGAGAAAGGGGATTAACTGGGCTCTCCAGAAAAGAAAGTTACGGGCAGTAAGTTTAATACTAACGTAATGATGCGCCGACGATAGAGAGTTCGGCAACGGCGGAGCAGTGACGTTGGAAACTGTCCGCTCAGAAGAGGCGGCCGCGGAGTCCGCGTCGGCCATCGGAGAACCTGGCGTATGATACCAGATTGAGTATTGTATTTTCAGTTCTGAACATACTAGAATTACATGCAGCAATTATATGTAAATACTAGAAGTATACTAGCTATAGAATTGGCTAACTAATAGGAGTCCTAACAACCTACAAGGAGGGTTTAGTTACTTTGTTTTCTAAATCTCTCAACGATAGCGGCAATGGCAGGTATATTATGCTTTATAGCTTCTTTGTATTATCAAAGATAGTTTGTATTATCAACAAACTATCCATTCACTACACCAAAAAGGTTATTTAGTGGCGGTTAATTTGTTATTTAGAGGCGGTTCAAAACCGCCACTAAGCTATTTAGAGGCGGTTCTCCAACCGTGTCTAAATAGTATGTCGCGAAGGGTTTAGAGGCGGTTTTAGACAAGTGTGGGAATTAATGGAAAACTTATTTAGCGACAGTTTTTAATGCATTTAGCGGCGGTTTTGTAATTGTCGCGAATAATCAATTATTTTGTCTAGAGTTTAGCGACACTTACATAACCACCACTAAATTATTTTATTTATTTTTACTTTAAATATTAGTGGCGGTTATATAACCGCCTCTAAATTAAGCTTTAGTTTTAAAATTAATTTTTAAATTATTTCTTATCTAATTGTAATGAACGTTTTTGAACCGACATTTTCATTTTTATTTTTATAATCCTCATCAAATTAAGTTCACATTCAAATTTGCATTGCAACCACAAACAAACTCTATATACACATTTAATTGAAAAGAAAATCAATTGTAACGAATATTTGTCAAATAATATCAAACAATATTCATGTACACGGGTCTACATATTAATTGAACTGTATACATAACTGAAAAATATTTTAAATGAAAAATATAAAACAACATAGTAGTTTATTCATCAATATGATGGTTTCATGCAAAAGGAAATTGTCCATTTACATCATCACTAGACGATGAATACCATTTTTCACCCTCGATGAGAAGTGATAGTCATGACTTGTAGTATTTTGAATCTTCGAGGACTCAAACAACTGAGGAGCTTGGAGAGCATGGCACTGCAAAAGGAAAAGACATCCGCTAAATCAATAATGCTTCAATATCAAATAAATAAAACAACAGCAGCGGGAGGAAGGCATACAATTTGGGTCCCGGAGACAGATGAAAAACTCAAAAGAGACAAGTTATATAGTGTAAATACATATTGAAAGAAACTGCTATAAAAAAAACTGCCTCAAGTAAAATAACTGCTATAAAGTATAAGCAGGAGGCATTACTATGTTAGGCATGAAAAGTTCCCCTAGCCCAGTGCTTCTACAGTTCTACATAAAAACAGAAATAATACATAATGGAAGAGGGAGAATTACCACTTCATTTGATATTTCAACATCATTAGTCAGTCCCTCTATTTGTTTGCATAATCCTGCAACCGATAACAGAAGACAAACAAATAACCATTCATTCATCATAGGATTCAAAATCAAAATTAGAAAGCTAACAATTACGACATTCAGAAAACATATAAATAGAAATAACGACTTTGATTCTTGCACACACTATCAAAAAGGTTTCTAGCCACATCTTTGTATGGCTCTCTGCATCCTTACAATTCATACACCAATGAAATTATTAATGTAAACTGCTTTTATCAACAGAACAACCCAAATAGGTTGTAGAACAAGAGATATAATTAACATGACCATAAAGCAGTACTCACATGTGCAAAAGATACAACAAAAATAAAAAATAAAATAAAATATCATACAACTCTACATACTAGTAAGAAAAACATAGAAGAATACAAACCTTCAAAGTGACTTTGAGTTTTGCATTCTGTGATTTCTGCAAAGCTAGTTTCATTGCCAATCCATGCATCTGCAAGGGTACATAAATTCCCTTGTGGCCTTGTGTATCATAATATACAAGGGTACAAAACATTTCTTACATTTGACTCAGCTATCTCTTGATCCCGTTTTGCAATATTTACTATAAAGGCAGCTTCTTTTTCTTAGCTTTCTCCATCTGATGGTAAAGCCATGGAAATAAAAACAAATGAAGGAAAATTAGTATGGTAAAACTACAAGAACAACAAGTACTAAGGAATGAAAATAACTTATGATCAAAACAAAACCTGTTCCCATAACAACTCCTCGGATGACCTCAGGTTTTGAAGATAGTTTGTCACAATATTTGGTTCTGTAAGGAAACAAGTCAAATGAATAATTTGAAACTATTTAAAGGAAACCTAATCCACACACATAAAAACCTGCTAATATGGATACCAGATGCCAATTCATGACAATTAAAAAACTAGAAAAAAACAAGTGTACACAAAAATAAGACATTAGAGAACATTTTAAAATATACACAAACCAGGGGTTGTTCCAGAAGGCATGAAAGATTCCTTCTTAAATGAAGAATGCCACTTCAGTATTTCAGACCATCAAATAGAAGTGACAGTATGTATAAAAGTAAAGAATGTTCTGTAGGAAATTAAAGTGGAATAGCATTGGTAGCCTTTAGGAAATCCATATCTAAGAACCTTGCTGCAGCCCCTACCACATGAATGAATTAACAATTGCAGATCAAATCATAACAAAGACAAGATTAGAACAAGAATGAAGAGTCTTGGTTACCCCAATGTGCTAGGTTCAAAGGCTTTTTGTCTGCACTCATTGTGCTCTGCAAGGCGCTTGTGGCAATTGTGCTTTTTGTCATCAAATTCTGCCACCATATGAAGCATGCATGATAAAAGTCGATTACATTGTACACGTCATCAAATAGGATATGAATGCCTATGTATTGCATAAAGAATAAGCGCATATATACCTGCTGCATTGTTCGTAGAAGTGCTGCTCACTGGCATTAACGTACAAGAACTTGCATTGGGCAGCCTTAGAATGTCCGATACATCCTTTATGCTTTCCATGGTAATGTTTAGAGGAGCTAAGGTCCCTGTTACAACCAATCAACCATCTTCATTTGTCAACAAATGGAACTAAATTAATTTGTTTGATATATTCAAACTTTCATACCTTGGTCGACTCTTACCTATTAACCTTTTAAATCTTGGCATACCTGCACATCAAATAAGCTTCCTAGCTTCTTGCTGATGGTAACTGATGCAAGAACAACAGAATAAATAAATGGGCAAGTCAAGGGTTTTAGAATTTAAATAACTCAGATATAATGATGACCCATTCTACAATAAAGATATCATATAATAGCTCAGCTTGGATAATATCCTAAATTCATGAATGAGGCATTTCCAGCATCATAATGTGTATGACTACAATATCTGATTGTGAAACCAATTCATTAAAAAAACAAGTATTTCAAGTCTGCTACACTTGAAATATATTGACTACAATCTTTGATGTTAGGAAGAATCTTTAACCCATCATATGTCCAAATGCCCTCAAATCAAATGTCCAAACTTCAACTGTATACAATTTCACCTATGAGGGATTAGGGTTTAGGGATCAGAAATGTGCTAACCTCTGCTCAAATTATAACATACAACAATAATTTGCAGGTTCAATTCTATAAATGCATATATCCATTTGTTAGATATAATATTCAAATATATACTCCGCACGGTGCAGTAAAGCAGCAGACTAGTAGGGTTACCGTAGGAGAAAGGCCCTTAAATGTATCTGAAGTGATACTGAGCAGCAAACTACTCTTCCCAACCTCGGCTGCGACGAACAAGAAATCAAACTCCGGCTGCGTCGAACAAGAAATCGAACTTCGGTTGCGACGAACAAGTAACCGAACTCCGTCGGCTACGAAAAAAAGAATCGAATGAACGATTCAATGATTGTTGCTTCTTCGTGTTTTAGAAATCACTGTGGATTATGGAAGAATTGAGAAAAATTGGAATTCGGGAGAAAAGACTGGGTATAATGGGAGAAGAGCAGTGTTTTTGGCAATCGATTATTTTGGAGAGAGAATACCAGTTGTAGGGTGCGGTGGAAAACAGGAAGGGTTTATGAAATTATTTTGTTTTAAACATTTGAATAAGTAATTTTAGTTTGACTTTTAGCGGTGATCATATAACCGCCACTAAAATATGCACTTAATTAACGCCACATTAATACTTTCGATGGATTATAGTTACTAACAATTAATTTTTTTAGTTTTAGTACATGATCTGGAGACGGTTTGTATAATTGTCGCGGAATACTCATTTAGAGGCGGTTATATATAACCGCCGCTAAGTATATGTTGCTAAAAAATCAGTTTGTTGTAGTGATTTATATTTGCATGAGACATTATTTTTTGGATTTAATGTTTATTTCTTATGTAATGCAATTTTTATTTTTATTTTTATTTTTCTGCAGCATGAGAGTATGAGACCTACAGGGGGTTTAGTTACTTTGTTTTCTAAATCTCTCAAAGATAGCGGCAATGGCAGGTATATTATGCTTTATAGCTTATTTGTTTTTTTTTTTGATAATAATAATAAACCTTCATTAATAAACATTAGAAACAAATACAAAGTTCAATGGAATGTAAAGCCATTCCATACAATCTGACATAGAACTAAATTTTCTAGCTAAGCTAATAAAATTTAGATTCGCAGACTGTGTTACAAGAGAGTTTTGATCCTCATAGGACCTTAAAACTTTTGACGAGTGATTGATTGCCTTGCAGAATGTGTACAAGTCAACCTCTGGATGGAACAACTTGTAAACCCCCTGAGTCTTTTTCTTCTCACTGAAGTCCATTGACATTTTCCCCAACTGAAGGTACATAACCAACCTTGTGTCTTTGGCCGGTTCATCAGTGGGTCTCTTCCCGACTGAACTGATGTTCATGAGGGGTATAACTTTGTCGTCTACTTCGATCAGGATGAGTATCACACGAACCATGACCATATATTCTTTGAAGCCCTCCAAAACGAACCTCGTACAAAACGAGAAGGAAAATAATAAACTGCAATAAATGCAGAAGGAGACAACTGCAATAAATGCAGAGGAAGACAAAACAACAACAATTATTAAAGGACAAAACAAAGGGTAAAGGACAAAGAAGTTAAGAACTCGAGATGCACGGGTCTCAAGGCTATTAACCTATTACCCTACCCCTATTTTATTATATATATATATATATTATAGAGATGGGAGATGGGAGGAAGGAGACGGCAATGGTGGTGGTGAGGTACGGCGGTGGCGGCGGAGGGATGGCGGTGCGGTGGCCGTTGGTGGAAGAGGCGCCGTGGTGGTGGAAAGTAGAGGTGCGGTGGTGGTGGAAGTGGACGGCTAGCCGGATGAGAGAAAGAAAAAGAAAAACGGAGGGGAGGAAAGGAGAAGAAGGTGGTGGCAGTGGTGGGTGAAGATGGAGAAGAAGAAGAAGAAGAAGAAAAGGGAGAAAAAGAAGGGAAAGGAAGATGGTGGGAAGAGAGCAAGATGCCGCCTCCGCTATCCCGCAAAGTAAGCGGAGGCGGCAACCACCGGAAGGGAAGAAGAAGACCGGAAAAGTATAGAGAGAAGGTGGAGAAAAATTTTAGAGAGAGGTATAGAGAGGTGGGTATAGCTTATTTGTATTATCAACAAACTATACATACAGAACACGCACTCCAAATAGTTAAACTATCCTAATTGTAACTATAGAAACCAATAACAGGAATTGAGTATTCTGTGGAGAAAGAGTCTAGATAATAGGATGCCCGAGAAACAAAAAATGGACTGCCATAGGGAGAGCATGATGATTATTTTGCTAATAGTTTTTTGTATGCTTTGTGTTTTGATGACATAATTTCCTTAATTATTTAGTCTTGTAAACTGCTACAGAGTAATAAATGATATTACAATAAATAATATTACAATATTACTTTCTTCAATCAAAGTCCTGTACAAACCTATGGGATAGGACATGGTATTATAATTTAGAACTATGATATTACAGTCCCACCTATTATAATTCCATCACATTTCCTATGGGATAGTTGTACTATGTGGTCGTCTTTCAATCTTCCTAGTAGGGTTCAGAGTCCATTGCATCCTATTGTAATATGAAATCTAGTTTAATATTTAAGGAATATTATATGAATACTTAGTGGCATGTCTATTAATTAGCAGCTGATTTTGTGTTATATTAATATTTTAATTGCTATTGTTTCCACCAAATTTCTGTTGATCGTTCATTACATGTTCAGTGATGATGGTCTTGCTGCATATTTGGAAGCTTCTGGACAGTGGACAGTGTTTGGAGGAACTTTCGCTTAATCATTGCTCCTGCATATTATGCGTGAGTTTGTGTCATCTTGCGTGCTCAACAAGTAGCTAAAGATGCCATGGCCAAACCGATTGCAAATAATCCAAGGCACTTTTGGCAATTATCGAGCATATACTTGAAAATGGGAAGGAGTCGATAATAGTTCTTCAAACCACAAAATATTGTTATTATTATTCAAGGGTATTCTTTTGTTTTTAACAATGTAACATTATTGTTATTGAATTTGAATGTTTTAATATAATATTTTTTGATTATATTATTGAACTATTATATTATAGATTTTTTTTTATTTTAAAAATTTAACGACAGACAAAAATTGTATTAAATTCGTAGTTAAATACCTAATAACAATAAAGAATGGCAATGAAATAGAGACGAAAAACTTTGTTGTTAAATTTAACGACGGATATTTTCGTCGTTAAGCTGTAGCTAAATGGCATAAAATGTAAATAATAGAAACAACTTAGCGATGGATTTTCCGTTGCTAGATTTAGCGATGGAATTTTCTGTCGTTATTCCCTTGCAAATTTCGTCATCACATGATCGCCAAGAGGAAAATAGCGACGGGTTGTTTTCGTTTAGCGACGGATATTTTCGTCGCAAAATTTAGCGATGGAAAAAAATTGCGTCGCTAAGTCTAGCGACGAGCCTTTTAGCGACGGACAAATTCCGTCGCAAATCCGTCGCTAAACTATTTAGCGACGGATTTTCGCTATTTAGCGACGGAATCGGTCCGTCGCTATTTATGCGTTTTTTTGTAGTGCGTGTACCTGTGTATATAATATAAAATTATATTATACACAAACATGACACATGCATGACACACCCCACACACATTATATATTATATTATACATAATAGGACTCTAGTAGTTCAACATGTTTAGACTTCTATTTCATTCTATATTCCCTTTGTATTTAGTGTATACTTGTATTCCTATTGTGATCAATCAATACAAGTACATTCATCTTGTATCAATCGCCTTGTTCGATCCTGATCATGGCTAACACCACGCAATCTGAGGCTTTTTCCGAACGCACTCTCTCCGCTGCTGCTTCACTTCCCGCGCCGGCGACTACTCCGTCGTCCCTTTCCTCGGCACATCACTTCGTGTCGATCAAGCTCTCCTCCAAGAACTATCTTTACTGGCGTGCTCAAATGCTGCATTTTCTTCGTAGCCAAGGGCTGCTCAAATATGTTGATGGTTCTTATCCATGCCCGACGCCTCCAATGCCGCCTACGTCGCCGACCACCTCTACTGCTGCGCCGGTGCTCGCTGCTGTTGTTGATGATCCGGCAGTGGGGGCCTGGGTTCAACAAGACCAGGCCATCTTGTCCATGTTGGTGGCTTCATTGTCGGAGGAGGTCCTCTATCTCGTACTTGGTCAATCCACCTCGTGTCTGCTGTGGAAGGAGATCGAGAGCGCATTCGGGTCTGCGACTCGCGCTCATTTTCTTGGTCTTCTTGCTCAGCTGCAGGGGTTGCGTCAAGGGGATAGCACGCCTGCGGAATACCTGGGTCGTGCAAAGGTGTTGGTGGAAGAACTTGCAATGGCCGGCCAACCGGTGACGTTAGATACGCAGAACCTCTATGTGTTCAAAGGTCTGCGACCGAAATTCCGATCTATGGCTTCCTCCTTGGTCACGACTAGGTCTCCGGTGAGTATAGCACAGCTCTCTGATTTGTTGTTGGCGCAGTAGTTCATCAGCAGCGATGATCTGTCTTCTGCGATGGACTCTCCGCCGGCGGCTTTGGTGTCGCGGCGTGCAGGGGGTGGTCGCCATTCTGGAGATGCTGCTGCTTGGCGTGGCCGTGGTTCGTCGCGCGGAGGAGGACGATCAGGTCGGTCTGGTCGTGGCGGTCGTGGACCGCGCTGCCAAATCTGCAGAGCTCACGGGCACTCTGCTGTCCACTGCTACCGGCGGTACTCCGACGCCACTGCACCTCAGGTCCATATGGCTGCCGCGGCTGCTTCTGGAGATCACGGTGCTGCGTCTTCCTGGTTTCCAGATACTGGAGCGACGCATCACGCTTCACCGTCGGAGGATGCCTTGACAGAGACGGAGGTCTATCACGGTTTGGACTCGCTACGTGTTGGTAGCGGTGAAGGTTTGCCTATTACCCGTATTAGTCATGCCCGTATTTCTGCGTCTCGATGTCTTAATTTATCCAATGTGCTTGTTGTTCCTAAGTTGTCTAATTCTTTACTGTCTGTTCAACGATTTCCCGGGATAATAACGTTTATTTTGAATTCTATCCTTCTTTTTTTGTGATAAAGGACATCGTCACCAAAACTCCGCTACTTAAAGGTCCGGCGTCGGGTGGTCTATACTCGTTACAGCTTCCTGTGTCGTCTTCTCAACCTGCTGCGTTTCTTTCTGCCAGGGCTCCATCGAGTGTGTGGCATTGTCGTCTGGGTCACCCGCATCTTCGCGTTTTGAATAAGGTGTTGCGTAGTTGCTTAGTTAGTAAATTTGATTTACGTTCGTCTTAGTTATGTTCGCCTTGTCAATTAGGCAAGTCTTCGCGTTTCCCTTTACCTCGTGTTAGTTCGACTAGCTTTGCTGTATTAGACTTAATCTACACAGACATTTGGGGTCCAGCCCTTGTTTTATCAATGACTGGTTTTCGTTATTTCGTTCTGTTTGTGGACGATTTTTCGCGTTATTGTTGGTTATTTTCTTTACGGCTTAAATCTGATTTATATGCTGTTTTCCACAAGTTTCGTGTTTTAGTTGAAAATCAGTTCTCTCGTAAGATTAAATCTGTGCAGTCTAATCTGGGGAGTAAGTATATTAAGCTGAGTTCTGTCTTGTCTTCTCTCGGCATTGCCCATCGTAAGTCGTGTGCCTACACACATGAACAAAATGGGCATGTCGAGCGGCGACATAGACACATTGTCGAAACTGGTCTTGCTCTTCTTGCTCAAGGGTCTGTTCCACTCCGGTATTGGGACTACGCTTTTGAGGCCGCTGTATTTTTAATTAATCGGTTACCCTCTTCTGCTATTCATATGGTTAGTCCATTTCATAAACTGTTCTCTACTACTCCCTCCTATGATCATCTCCGGGTGTTCGGGTGTCTGTGCTTTCCCTACCTTCGGCCCTACAATAAACATAAGTTTGCCTTTCGGTCTTCCGCTTGTGTGTTTTTGGTTTATCCATCTTTGTTTCGTGGATATCGGTGCATGGACCTTAATACGGGTAAGATATTTGTTTGCCGACATGTTCGGTTTGATGAGGGGGTTTTTCCCTTTGCCAGTTCTTCTGTTGTGCAGGACACTTCTGGGTCGCCTGCTCCACCTTGGGGTGCCGGTGTGTTGGTTGATCCACCTGTTCCTGTGTCTGTGCCTGTGCCTGTGCTACCTGGCTCTCCTTCTCCGGGTCCGGTTGAAGAGCCTGGTGCTGCTACGGTCAAACCACGCCGAACCAGGGCTAAGTCTCGGCCTCCGCCTCCTCGGTCTCATCCCATGCATCTTCGGCACATGGAGCCCACTTCGCCGTTTCGGGCCTTGTTGGCTGTTGGTGCTGATCCATCCTGCTACTCTCAAGCGGTTCTGCATCCTGAGTGGCGTGCTGCGATGGACGCTGAGTTCAACGCCCTTCTCCATAATCAGACTTGGCGACTGGTTCCCGCCACTCCTGATATGAATGTTGTGGGCTGCAAGTGGGTGTTCCAGACAAAGAGGAAAGCTGATGGGACTGTAGAGAGATTTAAGGCCCGTCTGGTTGCGAAAGGTTTTAATCAAGTCGCTGGTGAGGACTTCTTCGACACATTTAGTCCGGTGGTCAAGCCAACCACGGTCCGCTTGCTGCTTTCTTTAGCTATATCCAGTGGTTGGTCCATTCGACAGTTGGATGTTCACAACGCTTTCCTAAATGGGCATTTGGCGGAGACGGTTTATATGAAGCAGCCACCCGGCTATTCGGATCTGCGTCTTCCTGATCATGTGTGTCTTCTCCAGCGCTCTCTGTATGGTTTGAAACAGGCTCCGAGGGCCTGGTTCAAACGTCTGCATGATTTTCTGGTTTCAGTGGGGTTCCGGTCCTCCAAGACTGACATCTCTTTATTTCACCGTTCTGTTGCTGGGTCTCTGATGTTTATTCTGGTTTATGTGGATGACATCCTCATTATGGGGAGTGACTCTGCTGCTGTTAGTGCGTTGCTGACCAACTTGGCTTCAGCTTTCAAGATACGCGATCTAGGTTCTCCTACCTTCTTTTTGGGTATTGAAACTGTGCCGGTCGATGGTGGTTATGTTCTTTCTCAGCGACGGTATATGTCCGATATTTTGAATCGGGCTGGAATGGTGGATTGCAAGCCTCTTGCTACGCCTATATCCACGACTCGTGGGGCTGTTCAGTCTAATGCTCCGTTTGATAATCCTACTTTGTACCGGAGTCTGGCTGGGGCTTTGTAGTACTTAACGGTGACACGGCCTGATCTTTCTTTTGCCATTAATCGGTTGTGTCAACACATGCACTCGCCAGCTGTATCTCATTGGGTCTTGTTGAAGCGTGTCTTGCGGTATGTTAAAGCTACACTTCAGTTTGGTTTGCGCCTGCCACCCTCTCGGACTACTATTTTACATGGCTATTCTGATTCTGACTGGGCCGGTGACGCTGTTGACCGGAAGTCAACGAGTGGCTTTGTAGTTTATCTAGGTGACAACCTGGTTTCCTAGGTTTGTAGGAAACAGCGTACAGTAGCACGATCGTCGACTGAAGCTGAGTATAAAAGTCTTGCCGATGTTGCGGCTGAAGTCACTTGGATTGTGTCTCTTCTGGAGGAGCTTGGTGTACTGCTCTCTGCTCCGCCCTCCTTATGGTGTGACAATCTGGGAGCTACATACATGTGCGCTAATCCGGTGTTTCATGCCCGGACAAAGCACGTGGAAGTAGACTATCATTTCGTGCGTGACAAGGTTGCCTCTGGGGCTCTGAAGGTTCATTTCGTTTCTACACTAGATCAAGTGGCTGATATCTTTACCAAACCACTATCGGTTAAGCGGTTTGAGGCACTTCGAGACAAGCTTAATGTTGTGTCTTTACCACCTTAAGCTTGAGGGGGTGTAATAAGACTCTAGTAGTTAACATGTTTAGACTTCTATTTCATTCTATATTCCCTTTGTATTTAGTGTATACTTGTATTCCTATTGTGATCAATCAATACACGTACATTCATCATACACACAGTTACACACACTATCACACTGATTGATATGTGTGTGTGTGTACTATATAAATAAATATAATATAATATATAATGTGCTTCAGAGTGACTTTGCTAACTTGGTCAAATGGATCAATTATCCCAACTACAAAGCTAGAGGTGGTGGCACACTAAATAACATTATTTTAAAATGTAAGAACTGGAAGCGTAGGAGCTGGA
Source organism: Ipomoea batatas (assembly GCA_002525835.2). NCBI lineage: Eukaryota > Viridiplantae > Streptophyta > Magnoliopsida > Solanales > Convolvulaceae > Ipomoea > Ipomoea batatas. The sequence goes on along the minus strand of CM008342.1, from coordinate 51,795,549 downwards.
TTATTTCGTGCAGCCACATCACCGGGAACAGAACTAGCTTGCTAAGAACCGGGTTTCGAGCCCTGATTTGGTTTTGCATTATTCTTGTCCGAGTGCAGACCTTACTGCTCGTGTTTTGAGAGACAGGATCTGGGTGCCTTTTGCTCGTGGGGATTGATTTTGTGTGTTTTGTTCCGGGGTTTCACCCTTCTCGTTCCAAAAAAAGGAAAAAAAAATGAATAAGCAAAAATATTTTAACATCAATAATCAAAATTGACCAAAAATTAACTTTTTTGGTCGATCGGTTCGATTATTGATTGTCAATTTTCGGGTGATTAATTCGTATTTTGCCCACCCCTACCGTGCAAATATGTAATGTATATAGTTAATGAAGAATACATTTTCCTTCGATCACTTCATTCTGCAGTCTTTTACCATCTATATAATGGCATAATGCATGCAAAATGGAAGTAAAAAGGAATTTAAATTATCATCACTTGGTATAAAATGGTCACTTTAAAAGGTGATTGAAATTTTATATCAAAACTTTTTTTTTTTTTTACCACTTTTGAGTGACAAAAAATTTATGAAATTTCAGGCGTGATTCTAAAAGATCTCATTAAAAAATTGCATTCAAATTATCAACATTATTTTTGATAAAAATTTTCTAGGGTAAAAAAACCAAACACTCAATGCACTCATTGGGGCAGTAGCAGTTGGTAAATGCTACTTACTAGGCAGCAGACCAAAACTGGGTATGGTAGTAGCAGTTGGTTAATGCTACTTACTATGCAACGGACCAAAACTACAATTGTTATACAGTGGGGCATCGTCCATATATAATATTACGTGGACTATGACCATCAAATAAAACTATAATATAATTAAAATGATACTTTAGTGTTTCTAAAATGAAATTACTATGTGTGAAAAATAAAACTAAAAATAGAGTTTATTCAACAACGTATATTGTTAAATGAAACTGTAGTATATATAATTAAAATAACACTGTAGTGTTGTTAAAATGAAACTACTGTGTGAAAAATAAAAATAAAATTCAGAGTCATATGATAACATATATTATCAAATGAACGTGGCGTGTAATTAAAATAATACTTTAGCATTATTATAATTAAACTAGTGTGTGGAAAATGAAACTATAAAATAGAGCTCATACAATAATATATTCTGTCAAATTATAGAGTTCATCATACAATAATATATATTGTCAAATGAAACTGTAATATAATTAAAATGATACTTTGGCATTACTATAATGAAACTAGTGTGCGTGAACAAAGAAACAAAACAATATTGTCAAATGAAACTGAAGTGTAATCAAAATGATACTTATTTCATGAACCACATTACTATATGGACCGTGATCCACATTCAAACTTGTCCCAAAACTACATGTGATTAATTACACATAGTTTTTCTTACCCACAATCTACCATTCAAAACTAATTAAGTAACCATTCAGAACTAAT
>CM008342.1:51689108-51707415 GCA_002525835.2 Ipomoea batatas | reverse complement strand
AAGAACTTTAGAACCTGAGGAAGAATGGCAATGGTGCACACAAGGGAGTGGGAAAAGAAAAGAAAAGAATAAAAATGGAAGAAAAGGATTGGGGAATGGGAGATTAGGGATGAAATTGGGTGAAGATTTTTTTTTTTTTTTTGGAAATAGGCACATGGCCTCCCTCACGGCCGTGAGCCTGGCCGTGAGGTAGGTGCCTAGAAACACGAAAGCACACTATAAATGCCTCAAAATGTCATGGCCTCCCTCACGGCCTTGAGCCTGGCCGTGAGCCTAGCTCTCTATTATGCAATTTTACTATTTTTCACGCGAATCACCTGTTTTCACTTGCAAATCATGCCAAGGCAACTCCAAATCACTCCAACACTTAAACACATTGATAAGCGCTTATTTGTCTATATTTTCCCCCTTTCACTAAGTTATTTTGTTTATAGATCATTCCAAATTTCATGAGAATTAGTGCTTATTTGCGTTATTTTGCAAGAAGTATGAGTTGGAAAGCATTAGAAGCAAAGATGAGCATTTTGGTGGGCGTTGGAATCAAATGGAGGCCAAATATGAAGCTATGTAGATGGAAGCAATAATCCTAAGGAAGTCTAAGATTGGTGTTTTCAATGGTCTTTGTCATTTAGACAAACCAAAACAAAAGAAGAGCAAAAGATCAAGCCATTGCAATTTTCGCTCATTTCAACCACTGTTCGGTTATTGGATCATATCTCAGCCTAGGAATGTGAAACGTAAGTAATCATTGAACCATTGCAAAGAAGACTTCAAGATCTACAACTTTTCCAGAAATACAAATTTCGTAATTCTGAACGGCAAATGGTGAAAAACAGCCTAGAAGTCAAAGTAGCTGCACAGAGTTCGACAATGCAGTTTCTGGAGAGTTGGCATACGGCCTCACATACGGCCGTATGCATGGCCATTTGATTTAGGCCGAATTATAGTGCAAAAATGCAGTTTCTGAAGAGGAGTCATATGGCCACACAAACGGCCATTTACCAGGGCGTTTGGCACCTGCTCTGCTCACTATTTAAGCTCGTTTTGAGCATTTTGAACACGGTTTTGACCCATGGTTGAACCCTAAACACTCTCATTCACTTCCTTTCATATTTTTAGGTTAGATTAGGCTTAGATCTATGTTTGTAACACTTCTGGAGCTTGTAATCTTGGATTTGAAGCTTGGATTTCAAGATTCTTCCACCCATTTCAATAGAGAAGCTTTCTTTCCCTTATCTCTTTTCTTTAAAGATTTATGCTTATTACTTGTGCTTTTGTGTTCTTTATGCTATTTAATCATGAGTAGTTAGTTTATGGGCTTGAGTTAGGGTTGTATTATCTATTTGGATGCTTAGGTTGTGATTATTGTGAAAAAGGGGAAGAACCCCAGCCTAGGGTTCTTGTGTTTGAGTTGGGTCTTTAATCTATCTTGCAATATATAGTTGATGCGTAGCAACTGTTGTTTGTGTTTGGAAAGTCTCTCATCTCAATGGAAATTGGATGGAAGACTTGAGTCTTCCCAATCTCGAACCCAATTTCCCTTCTATGGATCGGAAATAGGGGTAGATTGGGGCTTAAATAGCTTTTGTTATTCAAGAACTTGGGTTGATACACCATGGGAATGGGACAACCTTTGTTCTAATCCTTGTGGAAACTTGGGTTTGTTAGTGCTAGCCTCTAGAACCTAGGTAAAATGTTCATCCCCCAAACTTAAGTGTTAAAGCATCTAGATGGTAATACCCCTAACTTGAGTCCTATTTCTTTATTTTGTATTTATCTATTGTTTATATGTGTTTGTTCTACCTCGTTGTCGTTTGCTTAGCTTCTTGTTGATTTTCTTGTGCTAGTACCTAGTTTTGTTATTGCATATTGCGTGCCATAACCCCCAATCCTCAGCGGAACGACATTTCACACCCGTACACCCACCATCACTCATTTTTGCTACACAACACACATCATAAACACACAATTTCCAACCATTCCCCACACTCTTCAAAGCAAAATAGTTCAATTCTTACTCAAGTATTCCCAATCTGTTATGCTGTGTTTTTGGGAACCAATCTTGTATCATGGGTGTGTAAGAAAGAAAGAACAGTTGCCAGATCTTCTAAGAAACAGAATATAAAGCTCTAGCTAATGTCTGTGCTGAAGTAACCATGATTGTGTCTCTTCTGCGTGAAATCAAGATTCCTGAGATTCCTGTTTCCAAATTTTGGTGTGACAATCTCGATACTACATATATGTGTGCAAACCCTATCTTTCATGCTTGCACCAAATATGTTGAAATTGATTATCACTTCGTTAGGGATAAGGTTTTCTTGATGAAATTCAAGTCAACTTTATTTCAACTAAAGATCAACTTGCTGATATATTTACCAAAGCTCTTCCAAGTCTTAGATTTTCTTTTCTTAGAGACAAGCTAAGCTACAGGTTTCTAGTCTACCGTGTGCTTGAGGGGGAGTATTAGGACTCTATGTATATGACTCACACTAGGACTATCAATTATAGTCTATCTAAGACTTCTCCTGTATATATATCTCTATTCTCTATCATTGTAATTATTGAACTCTATTGAATATAAACATTACGTTCTCATCCATATGACAAAAAATTCTTGGGAGAAAACTAATTAAGAACCAATCTCAACCTTAAATCTAAAAAAAAAAAAATTGGATGGACCATATCATTTAAAAAAAAAAACTTGAAGGCATTTTTATAATTATCACCAACTTTATTATGCAAACTTAAACACTAAAATCTGCACTTTTCCAAATTTTTGAGATTTGTATATTTAGTATTAACATATTACAGCCAAGCACCTTATGCTCAGATGGTAGTGTAGTGGCTCTCCCATATGGGAGGTCATGAGTTCAAGCCTTAGAAAAACGTATTGCACATTTAGTAATATCATCCGCAAAAATTATAACAAAGATTTTATATATGCTTAGGGCCTAGCATTTACAGTTTAGATTTTTCAATGATTTTTAAATATTTATCTAGGTTTGCATATTAAGTTGTAACATATTGCATATTTAACTATTCAAGTTTGCAAAGTGAAGTTGACAATAATTACGAAACTTCCACCGCTTTTTTAAATATGATATGATCTGTCCAATTTTACAGATGTAAGGTTGAGATTGGTTCTTAGTTTTCTCATGTGATGTGTTCTCATGGGATTCTGACCCTATATATATATATATATATAGGGAAGCACTTTATTGAGAACGAGTCTTCATGAGAGAAATAAGAACTAATCTGAGCCATTGATCTGAAAAATCAATAGATCATATACAATTTAAAAACATTCGGTGGCATTTTTTAAATGACTCGAACTTTCAGTGAAGTAAAATGTTTTTAAAAAGTACAAGTAACATATTCAAGTGTGTAAGTAAAAATGTGTATATAAAATTACTTAAAAATTCAACCATTTTCACATAATAGTGCAAATAATTTACCATTTCACATTTGTGCAATTAATGATAACATTTTTCCATTGGCGTACCTAATGACAATATTTCATGTAACTAATGATGACATTAGGTGCACTTAATATTGTTGTTCAATATATACTATATCGTTGCCGTTTTAATATCTTTTACTTGTATGTACTTTATTTCATGACGGGACGCATAATTTCGAGAGAATGACATTATACCAGTTCATGCTATACTTACATCACTCATTATTATAGGTTCATCACACAATGACACAATTATTGACCACGGATTTACAATTTGATTTACCTGCAGGTACAACCCCAACAAATCTTATGTTCTTAACGCTGGTTTGTTGATTTTTGAAGGCAAAGCGCAAGTGCTTACATGGTCAATCCAACAGTAACTAACGTGACATAGAAATTAACAAATAAAAATTGAAACATCATAGGCTCAGACTGATTTCAGGGTGTTAGTTTCCTCTGCAACATCTTGAATTAGTTTGGCAATATTGAGGAAAGATGAACCTCCTTCCTCCACTGCTGTCCTCGCCATTTCTCCTAGAGATTTCATTCTTTTTCTTCTCATTTCAGCCTCCTCTCCTCCACCCAACACTTTCTCAATTGCCAGTGCAATATCATCTCTATTCACTTGGACTCCGGTCTCTTCTTCCCTCCCAACCAAAACCGGCAACTCCACTCCAGCTCTAACTCCGGTTTTGAGCACATCCACAACTAACCTCTCGTTCAAGAATTGCTCCCCAAACATTGGCCAAGTGATGAGTGGCACGCCCGAAGTAATCGCTTCCAGGGTCGAGTTCCATCCGAGTGATTCAAGAATCCCCCAACAGAAGGGTGGGACAAGATTAGAACTTGCGGAGCCCAACCAAAGATGATAAGGCCTTGCCCTTTAACTCGTTCCTCATATTTTTCTCGTTGAGGCCAGTTTTGAAACTCATCAGAAATGTGCTTAATGACCCAAATGAAGGGGCGTTTTGATGATTCCAGTGCAAGCCCAAGCTCTATCATCTGAGAAGTCGGCAATCGCGCTAGGCTTCCGAGGCAGACGTATAGGACAGAGGTGGTTTCCTTGGAATCCAGCCATTTTAAGCACTGGTGCTTATCAATGGTGGCCTTGTTTCCTCTTTCAACCATGTCCGAATCCTCCTTGTTGCACAGAGAAACAGGGCCAATGCTCCAAACTTTCTTCCCTTTGGCTTTCTCGAATTCTTTGGTGTACTCCGATTCCAACTCCTCAAATGAGTTTATCACAATGCCCAAAGCGTTACCCTCTGCATCTTCTACTTCTTTGGCAATGTCCTTCTGTCCATCGGAGCTTGGAGTGAACTTTTGTGAGACCTGAGCTTTGGTTACTTCAATACTGTCAGGCAGTCCAGGCACCTGAAAATAGGGAGTTCAATTGGGTCAGCCAGCTGAATTTTGGACTAATTATAATCCTGCAAAGCTATTAGGCCTATTGGTTAATATTAAATCACAGGTGACGATTCCCACAAGTGACGATTCCCCTTGGGCCAGCTCTGTGCCTCTCGGAGTGAACATGGGTGGATCCCAGACCCGTTAAACAGACGGAGAGAAAGACCCTGTAAATCTACCGAAAAAAATATTAAATCACAGGATTCGACAGACACCCTTACCTGAAAGTATAGTGACTCGGACTCTACACTTTCAATACCACTCCAGTTCCTTATGTTGTGCAGGCACAACAGAGAGAAGCAACACATCCCATTGAAAACAATTCTTGGGATTTTAAGCCTCTGGGCAACATTGGTTGTCCAGGGAAAGTTCATATCAGCAATTATGCAGCTCGGGGAGGCTTCATCTCTCTCAGCAACCCCTCAACTTGAGGTTGAAGCATCCTAACTGCTTCGTAGAATTGCACCATCAGATCAAAAGAAGGAAGCAAATCCACATTCTCACAGCCCTCGGGTAACCCCACCTCTGTGCAGGGAAAGCTAATCTGGAGAATTTGGATTGGCAGCCCTGATTCTTGCGCACGAACAATCACAGATTTGACTCTGCTGGCATTTTGGGGTGTTTGGAGAATTGTGACTCTAACCCCCAAATTGGCCAGTAACTTGGCCAAGTCTATCATGGGGATCGTATGGCCTTGGGCCATAAATGGAAGCAAAACGAAATGAAATTGCTCTTCTACTGTTGTTGCCGCCATTGTAAGCAGCTTTGAAACTGGTTTTCTTGATTTCCAGACTTCTCTGGGTTAGTGTCTTTTATACTACACTAGCAGAATTGGGAACTTTCCTTGATAATACCATTTTCACTGCCGCATGATGATGATGTAAGGGCATACGTGTTTATAGCAGTTGTTTTTGATAGAGACTTGGAGTAGTGCTTGTTTGGGCAGCCATGAAGTCTTAAAATATGGAAATTTCGTTGTAGGTTGGTTTAATATTCAGGCCAGCATTGTTTGAACTCTGAAATGGTCGATGTTGCTGCAACAGCAGCACCATTGCTTGGCCGTCACGAATGTGGAAAATGACTAGTGTACTCCTAAGATTTTATTGAACAAAATAAAAAGAATTAAGGGTATGTTTGGAAATTTGAAAATTATTTTTCTAAAAATAATTTCAAGAAAATGAATGACTCATCTTTTGAAAAATATTTTAATGTTATGGTATTAGGCTGAATGTTTGAAAATTATTTTTTCTATTTGGCTCAAAGTTAAGAAATTGCATTTTTCTGTCTGGTTCATTTTTTAAAAAATAACATATTATTTGTTATAATAATAATAATAATAATAATAATATGTGGTGATGGTGGTGTTGGTTGTGATGGTGCTACTGGTGGTGGTGATGGTGTTGGTAGTGGTGGTGGTGATGGTGACGTTGGGGGCTGTGGTGGTGGCGATGGTGTGGTTGTGTTGTGATGTCGTGGTGGTGATTGTGGTTTTAATTTGGTAGTAATAATAATCCAGAAACTAATTTTAAAAAGAAGAAAGTGAAGAGAGAAACGGAAAATAAAGAATTTGAAAATGTCTTCCGATTAAAAAATTAAAAAGACATTTTCCGTCAAATTAAGTCTTTTTTTATGTTCACCAAAGTGAATATTTTTTTTTAAACTTAATATTCCTTGAGTGCCCAAACACGAGAAAATCCAAAAAATGATTTTCAGGAGTCATTTTTTAGGTTTCCAAACGAACCCTAAAATTTGATTTATTTACTTTTTTATAACCAATTTTTTTTTGAGTACTTATAACCAAATTTTTTTATTTCACTTAACTATATATTAGACCACATCAATTGCCCTAGACCTATGAGGTTTTTGATCATTTCCCTTCCTCATTTCTTCCACAACTATTAATAATCATTCTCATTCCACCCTACTACCAAACGTGCAAAATACTTTCACCAAAACACATTACTCTTACAAAGTATTTGATACTCATACCAATTCAATTCCCATGTGTGAACCAAACACACCCTAAATGTTACCATTCAACTAAAATAGTTTACAAGAGAGAATAAAAAATTAGATGTTGAGACAAGATGCTTATTGAATGATAAAATTGCATATTAGTCATCTTTATTAAATAATAAAATGACAAAAAAAAAAAGAAACTATATGTGAAAAACAAATAAAAATCATTGATTGTGATTAAATTTTAAAAAAATAATAATAAGCCAAGGGCCTTGTGGTCCAGTGGCATCAAACCCTTCCCTGTATACGGGAGGTGGTGGGTTCGAGCCTCAGTGGAGGCGTTGCTGTCTCTTTGTTCTTCAGTAGGTTGAGAAAATAGTTTATGAACAGATACTACACTGTAATAGAGTCAGTAGCATTAAAAATAATAATAATAATAATATAATAATTGATTATTAAAAGTGAATTCGCTCAATTATATAAATTATCTTTTTCAATTGGCAGTACTGTCAACAGAAGTTATTCAAGAAAAGGCTGGAAAGTGGGAGCAAAGAAGGTTCTCCTATTCAATAGTTGACAGGCACAGGCCAGCATCATGCGCGCAGGATGTCGTGTCCATGTCGAGTGCTTTTCCAAGGTTACACTTCTCTAACCCACGGCTGCATTATTATTATTATTATTATTATTATTATTATTATTATTATTATTGATGAAACTAATTGATCCGAGTATGTATGGATCAATAAGTTCGCATAAAATATAAAAAGTAAAATAGATTGAATAGAATTATTATAATTGTATGAGATGAATTTGAGATAGAATATTACAAAGAATTTCTAAAAATAAGACATGATGTCGTAATAATAGTGCAATACGCATTATACAAGGAAAATTCTAAGGCAAAAATTTGTGTGAGATCGTCTCACCATAAGACGAGTCAAGTCGTGCCCGATCAAGATACAAATGTAACACTTATATGCACAAATGTCATACTTATATGTTCAAATGTAATACTAATTAGGAATAAAATTTTTGTTACTTATAAGGGTAAATGTAATACTTTTAAGAGAAAATACAATACTTTTACATTTTGATTTAAAAGTATTACATTTTTCCTCAAAAGTATTATATTTGCCATTATAAGTAATGTGCACTTATCAACGTTACTTATTATGAAAAATGTATTACTTTTTCTCTTATAAGTAACAAAAATTGTATTCTTGCTTAGTGCTATATTATTTGAGCATATAAGTATGACATTTGCACATATAAGTATGACATTTGCATAGTGCTTTATCCCAACCCGACCCGTCACACAAATAAGAATCCGTGAGACGGTCTCACATAAGTGTGACCCAAATCCTAATTAATCTTGGGTCGGTCACAGAGCACAGGTTCGGGTACTTAGGCCACGTGACCCGGGTAACCACCGCCAAGTACAACCACCCGGGTGGTGCCTGGTGCTATTTGAGTTTCTCGCTTATCTTGGGCTTCAAAACTATTCTATTGCATTTTTTGAGGCAGATTTAATATCTCTATCAATTATAATTATTATTATTATTATTATTATTGTTGTTGTTGTTGTTGTTGTTGTTGTTGTTGTTGTTGTTGGGATAATCACTATGATGTTGTATACTTGTATATATAGCTACTTATAATGAAGAAGCGAAAGTAAAATATATCTAATTGGTTTAGAAACTTCCTGCTCTCTTATCTCTTTTTTAGAGTTACGCTGTTGCTAAAACCACAATCATATTTTCTTTCCCCTACTTTTTAGAATTTTTGTCTTAGGTGGGTTTGAAAAGTAGGAAAATGACTTTTGAAAAATATTGTAGAAAAAATGAGTCATTTTCTGAAAAATTATTTCATTTATAGTGTTTGGTTGCATCCTGAAAAACTGTCTTTGTGTGTTTAGTTCATTTTCTGAAAAATGAGTGGAAAATGAGTAGAAATGTATAATTATATATTTTTATAATTTTATTTAAAATATAAAAATATATAAACTAATAATAATTAAAAGAAAAAACTAAAATCGTTGCTGCTCTGATTTTCGGCAAAAGCCAGAGCGAAGGTCGTTGCTGCTCTGGTTTCCGCCAGAGCAGATCTGCTCTGGTTCCGCCGGACTGGAGAGGAACGGCTTGTGCCGTCCCTCTCTGGTAGGAAGCCATTTTCCAGTCCCGGAAAATAACTTCCAAACTTTTTGTCCGGAAGTCATTTTTTCAAAAAAAAAAAAACTAAAAAAAAAAACTAAAAAAAACTAAAAACTTATTTTTTGTAATCAACGGAATCATTTTCCATTAACCATATTTTTCAGAGCTTTCCAAACATTAAACACGCAGAAAATAATTTTTGAAAATTATTTTTCGAATTACCAAATACACCATTAACTCAAATAAAGCATTCCATATAACTTCAGGGTTGTGTCACACCATTGTACTGTTATGCCTGACGCATAGCACGCAATAACCAGCTAGCATGCATTGCATGCCGCTTTACATATCTTGGAGATACTATAATATATTATTAATTAAAATATAAGACTCGGATAAATATCCCGGGTTTATTTCGTTTCTAAAAAATGGGCGCGAAATTTTTGATAAATATCCGTCGCTAATCCGTCACAAGTTTATGCGTGAAAATTTACCGCTCAAATTAGCTACGGATTTAACGACAAAATTTTTTCGTCGCCAAATTCCATCTCAAATCCATCGCTAACTTTCAATTTTTTAAAAATAAGTAAATTCGTCGCTAAGTCGCTATTTTGTCGTTAAATTAGCAACGGAATGAATCCGTCGCTAAATCCGCTGTTATTTTCGCGTTTTTTTGTAGTGGCCCATGCTAACACAATTTACGATTGAATCGAAGTTGTCGTCGGATAATCAAATCCAGATCGACCCACCATCGGAAAATCAAGAAACTGTCGGTGGCTAGTGGTTTTACCAGCGAAGAACGGTGTACACAGATGAAGACACCGGTTGAGAAGAGTTCAACATGAGATGACTATATTGCCCCTATACTTTACACCCATTTGACACCTTAACTAACGGAGGAAAATTTTGAGTGATAATACAAAAGTCTGGGACTACTTTATAACATCAAAGTTGTTTAGGACAAAATTGAGAAAATTCACTATAGTCGAGAAAATTTTTGGATATTAACTCAATTATAATATTATCTTTTTTTTTTTATTACTATCGACAGAAGTTGGTCAAGTAAAGGAAAGTGGTTGGAAAGAAGGTTATCCATTTATCCTTTTCAATTTATGAATAGTTGATAGGCACAGGTTGGCATCATGTGCGGAGGATGTAGTGTCCACGTCTAGTGCTTTTCCAAGATTACACATTTACACTTCACTGAATTGAACTCTTATCTCATTGGTGCGCGCATATTTTTGCCGTGCGGTGGCTGTGCAAGTTGCAATACCATCATTGCTATGTTCGACGGATGGCATGCAGTGATGCAAGACATATCTTGCAGAGCTTCTTTTTTTTTTTTTTTTTTTATGACCTAAATTTTCTGTTTTGTATTATAATATGAACTTCAAAAAAAAAAAAAAATTGGTATTTGTGTTTATAAAGGGTAGTCATGCTAATCTAGTTTCAAGATTTAACATTAAATTGTACATTTTTACCTATAAAATGTCTAAACCTCTACTTTGATGTTGGAACTAAATGTAGGTTGATAGAATTATTGACTTTGTAATCATAAGTTTCGAGTTCTAACTTTTTAGTGTTTTTTTTTATTTTTTTGCTCTCTTTAATAATTACAAAATTTTAGATTTAATTTTTAATAAGAACAACTTATCCTCCTTAGTGTATACTCTCAACTTGTGTAGTGTAATTATATATATATTTTTGAAATGTGTAGTGTAATTATATAAGACAATTCTAATCTAGTAAGTTGGGTCAACTCGATCAAACCGCTTACACTGAATAGTATGATTTTACATAATACTAGTTCCAATTCAACATGGGTCATCCAGTAGCAAGTACAGACATGTTTAAGATGGAGTTGCTGATAGGATATAATAATATTAATAACTAATTTTGCAAAGAAATGAAAATGAACTAACACATCATAGTCTTAAACTGATGTCCTAGCATTCAATTCCTCTGCAACATCTTCAATTAGTTTGGCAATATTAAGGAAAGATGAGCCTCCTTCCTCCATTGCCCTCCTTGCCATTTCTCCAAGCTTTTTCATTCTTTCTCTTCTCATTTCAGCCTCCTCTCCTCCACCCATCACTTCCTCAATGGCCACTACAATATCATCTATATTCACTTGGACTCCTGTCTGTTCTTCCGCTCCGAACAAAACAGGAAACTCCACTCCACCCCTCACTCCGATTCTTAGTACATTCACAATTAACCTCTCGTTCAAGAATTGCTCCCCGAAAAGTGGCCAAGTGATCAAAGGCAAGCCGGAAGTAATAGCTTCTAGGGACGAGTTCCACCCGCAGTGAGTTAAGAATCCCCCGATAGACGGGTGAGACAAGATTAGTACTTGCGGAGCCCAACCATAGAGGACAAGCCCTTGTTGCTCTTTAACTCTTTCCTCGTACTTTTCTTGGCGAAGCCAGTTTTGAAACTCATCAGACATGTACCTGTAACTTTGTAAGTACTTTCCCACATATTATATAATATAATATGATTTTTTTTTTTGAATACCATATAATATAATATAATATATTGTATTATTAGTATTGTGGTTAAGTATGGCAATGATTTAGTTCGAACCGAACTGGACACTATTAGAGCCGAACCAAAATGGAAACAGACTGTACGTTTTGGTTCCAGTTCCAATTTAAGAAATTCTGGAACTGAAACTGCCTGTTCCGACTCCATAATTGAAAAAAAAAAAAAAAAAAAAAAAAAAAAAAAAAAAAAAAAAAAAAAAAAAAAAAAAAAAAAAAAACCTGTGGCCAGCAGGCCACTTCCAGTGGGCAGTCTACTGGTACAAAGGAACCTCTGGCCTTTGTGCCAGTTTGTGGTCATATCTACTCTGTTTAAAAACATCATATATTTTCATATACCCACTTTTTTTTATCTTTATTTACTAGTTCAGTAGTTCTAAATCATGTATACTCCATTGTTGGAAGTAATTAAAAAATTAAAGAAAAAAAGGGACAAAATATCACTGTCAGGGAAGCATAGAATGAAATTGATATGCTATCATTTATTGCATGCAATCATTAATCTACAGGCATAAATATGGTTGCATTATGACAAGGCAAAAACACGCAAGAAAACCCAAAAAAAAAAAAATAATAATAATTTACGGTTTGAAACTTTGAATTGGCGGTTGGAACCGGAATGGCCGATTCGTCCATTTTCGAACAGGAATAAGAACTGTGGTCATGACCAGTTGTGCAGTAATTGAATGATTAAGTCAATAAATGATTTTGTCACTTAGATAAGGTTTAGAAACATTAACCTTACTCTAAAGGTTTCTTCAACTATAACTAGAGATATTCAAGTGATCGTAAAATTTTCGTTGTTACCTGAAAATTTTTGGTGATTTAGTATATAATAAGAACTAACAGTACCTGATAACCCAAATGAAAGGGCGGTTTGATGACTCCAGTGCGAGCCCAAGCTCTATCATCTGATTAGTCGGCAGTCGCGAGAGGCTTCCGAGGCAGACGAAGAGGACGGAGTTGGGTTCCATGGAGTCTAGCCATTTCAAGCAGTGATGCTTATCAATGGAGGGCTTATTCCCCCTTTCAGCCATATCCGATTCCTCCTTATTGCACAGAGAAACAGGGCCGATGGCCCAAACCTTTCTCCCTTTCTTGAACTCCTTGATGTATTCCGGTTCCAGCTCCTCAAAGCTGTTCACCAATATCCCAAAAGCGCTATCCTCCGCGTCTTTCTTGTCCTTTGCAAACTTTCTGCGCTCCTCGGAGCTGATGGGTTTCACCAAGTGCGTGAGTTGAGCTTTGGTTATTTCAATCTTATTGGGCAGTCCAGGCACTTCAAAGTACTGGGATTCAGACTCTACGCTTTCGAAACCATCCCAGTTCCATAAATTGTGCATACAAAGTAGAGAGAAGGAACACATCCCATGAAAAACAATTCTCGGGATGTTAAGGCTCTGGGCGATATTTGTCGTCCATGGGAGGCACCAATCGGAGATTAAGCAGGTGGGGGCGGGTTTCATCTCGTTCACAAGTTCCTGGATTTTGGGTTGAAGCATCTTGGTGGCGGCGTAGAAGTTCATTCCCATTTCGAAAGAAGGGAGTAAGTCCACATTCTCGCAGCCGTCTGGCAAGCCGACCTCGGCGCAGGGGAAACCGAGGTGGAGGACTTGGATTGGGAGCCCAGATTGTTGCGCGCGATCAATCACGGATTTCACTCGGCTGGCGTTATGCTGGGTTAGGAAAATTGTTATTCTCACGCCCCTATGGGCTAGTAATCTGGCTATGTCTATCATGGGGATCATGTGGCCTTGAGCCATGAATGGAACCAACACGAAATGAGGCTGAGGCTGCTCTGTTATCACCGCCATCGATCGCTACCTACTGGAAAATGGAAACTGCCTTTCTAGACTTACAGGCTTTGCTTAGCTTAGCTTTTAGTGTGTTTAGATATATATATATATATATATATATATATATGCATCACAAGTGGGAATTGAAGTTCTGGGCATCTTCTAGGCATGATTAAACCTTTGTAATGATGGTGTAAGGGCATACCGCATGCAATTATTTGTTTGGATTGGTTTATTTATTTATATATTTTTTTTTATAAACCCAACTGACCCTATTACATTGTACCATATGTTCATCTATACTTTCTCAATTTACTGAAGCACAAAGAGTCAATTCACCTCCACTCCATGTGAAAGAGTTACTACACGGCATCTGAGCACAAGGTGCTTGAATTGGTTAAATATAATGAAAGAAAAAATATATTATTTGAACACTTAAAAATTCTACAAAGCACTTGTCATGATTTTGTGGCCTAATGAAATTAAGTTGCACTCTCATATGAGAAGTTGTGAATAGTATTATAACAAGAGTAAGTAGTACTAAAAAAAAAGTTCTACATAGTACTTCTTATTTTTATTTTGAATTTAAAATATTGATAATGGATTTTTTTTTTAGATTTAAAGGATAAATATAACATATTATCTGTTAATTTATGAGGAAATAAAATTGAAAGAGTTGAGATCAAAAATCCATATTGTAGAACAATTATATTGAAACACCTTTATTGTGGATTATTGATTGGTCCCGACATTCAATGGAAAAATGACAACAGACAGCTTTGGCTTATGCTGACAGCCATGAATTCTGATCCTCTAGAAAGAGTTATTATATAAATTCTCAATTTCTACTCTATCATGGATCAAAGTTCACATAAATATTTTGATATTTGAATTTTAAAAGATTTTGTAATTTTTTTATTTCTCATATTTCTACACAGCTATTAATATATTTCAACTATAAAACTTATATTCTTAAGGTACATAATAAACACAAAATTTCATAACATAGAGTATAAATACATAATATAAAGACACATAATATGTTGTTTTACACAACTACTAGTCTATTTTAGGTACAAAATTCATATTCTTAAAGTACAGAATTTCATAAAATACACAAAAATTCAAAACACGACGCATACACATGTTATATATTTACTTATTTTCAAATTTAATTTAGGTAGAGAATTTATGTTCTATAAGCACATAATTTTACAATACAAGATATAAATTCATAACATAAGACACACAATATGTTGTTTGTTACACAACTACTAATTTTTTCAAGTATAGACTTAATACGCTTAAGGTACAAACTTTCATAACACAAAACACATAAACATGTCTTATAAAAGAAAATATAACGTAAATTAAACAACCAAATGGTCGCCATTAAAAATAAATAAAAAATGACGTCATATAGGATCATAGTCCACAGTGCATTGTGAACCTTAGACCACGGTATAAAGATTGAAAAAAATTATCTCCTTTTTTTATTACTATCGACAGAAGTTGGTCAAGAAAAGGAAAGTGGTTGGAAAGAAGGTTATCCACTTATCCTTTTCAATTTATGAATAGTTGATAGGCACAGGTTGGCATCATGTGCGGAGGATGTAGTGTCCACGTCTAGTGCTTTTCCAAGATTACACATTTACATACACTTCACTGAATTGAACTCTTATCTCGTTGGTCCGCGCATATTTTTTGCTGTGCGGCGGTTGTGCACGTTGCAATACCATCATTGCTATGTTCGATGGATGGCATGCAGTGATGCAGGACATATCTTGCAGAGCTTTTTTTTTTTTTTTTTCTTTATTACCTAAAGTTTTTGTTTCCTATTATAGTCTGAATTTCATAAAGGCTTAACACTAAATTGCACATTTTTGCGGATAAAAAGTCTAAACCTCTACTTTGATGCTGGAAGTAAGTCTTTAAGTAATACTATTTCTCAACTACTAAACCAATGTTATGTAGGTTGATGAAATTATTGATTTTGTAATCATAAATTTCAAGTTCAACTTTTTAGTGTTTTTTTTTTTTTTGCTCCCTTAAGGATTACAAAATTTTAGATCTAATTTTTAATAAGAACAACTTATCCTTTTTAGTGTATACTCTCAACTTGTGTAGCGTAATTATATATATATTTTTGAAATGTGTAGTGTGATTATATAAGACAATTCTAATCTAGTAAGTTGGGTCAACTCATATCACTTACACTGAATGATATGATTTTACCAGTTCTTATATCGTGGACCGCGGTCCCAAAACGATATCGTTTTAGTAAGTGGGAGACGGAGCCCCGTATTGGAAACTACAGTTCATTCCAAAAGATACTGCCTTACATTTGTTTTGATATTATCGAATGAAACTGTAGTTATATCAAAAAGTAATTGTAGTTGTGTTGAAAAGAAAGTGCAGGAAAAGATACTGAATAACAGTTTCACATTTGTGTTTGATATTATCGAATGAAACTGTAGTTATATCAAAAAGTAAGTGCAGTTGTGTTGAAAAGAAAGTGCAGTGTATATGAAAAGATACTGAATAACAGTTTCACATTTGTGTTTTTCTATTATCGAATGAAACTGTAGTTATAGCAAAAAGTAACTGCAGTTGTGTTGAAAGGTAACTGCAGTTATGTTGAAAAGAAAGTGCAGTATATATGAAAAGAAAGTGCAGTATATATGAAAAGAAAGTGAGTGACGCGAACTCATCCGTCTGTTTTCATTAATCAAAACGACGTCGTTTTGGGACCGCGGTCCACAATGTATTGTGGACCACGGTCCACGATATAATTTGCGTGATTTTACATAATACTAGTTCCAATTCGACATGGTCACCCAGCAGCAAGTACAGAGATGTTTAAGATGAAGTTGATAGCATATATTAAGAAATGAAAATGAACTAACACATCATAGTCTTAAACTGATGTCCTAGCATTCGATTCCTCTGCAACATCTTGAATTAGTTTGTCAATATTAAGGAAAGATGAACCTCCTTCCTCCATTGCCATCCTTGCCATTTCCCCAAGCTTTTTCATTCTTTCTCTTCTCATTTCAGCCTCCTCTCCTCCACCCATCACTTCCTCAATGGCCACTACAATATCATCTCTATTCACTTGGACTCCTGTCTGTTCTTCCGATCCGAACACAACAGGAAACTCCATTCCACCCCTCACTCCGATTTTTAGTACATTCACAATTAACCTCTCGTTCAAGAATTGCTCCGCGAAAAGTGGCCAAGTGATCAAAGGCAAGCCGGAAGTAATGGCTTCTAAGGACGAGTTCCACCCGCAGTGAGTTAAGAATCCCCCGATAGACGGGTGAGACAAGATTAGTACTTGCGGAGCCCAACCATAGATGACAAGCCCTTGTTGCTCTTTAACTCTTTCCTCGTATTTTTCTTGGCGAAGCCAATTTTGAAACTCATCAGACATGTACCTGTAACTCTGTAAGTATTTTCCCACGTATAATAAAATATAATATAATATAATATACTGTATTATTAGTATTGTGGTTAGTTATGACAATGGTTCGATTCGAACTGAACTGTGCACTTTAGAATCGAACCAAAATCGAAACCGATTGTACGTTTTGGTTCCAGTTCCAATCTACAAAATTCTGGAACTGGTACTGCCTGTTACGATTCCAGAATCGTTAAAAAAAAAAAAAAAAAAAAAAACATGTGGCCACTGGCAGTGGGCAGTCTACTTGCACAAAGGAACGTCTGGCCTTTGTGCCAGTTTGTGGTCATATCTACTTTGTGCAGGTTTGCTATTGTTTAAAAAGATCACTTTTTGATCTTTATTTACTCCATTGTTGGAACTAATTAAAAATTAAGAAAAAAAGGGACAAAATATCAAGTCAGGGAAGCATAGAATGAAATTGATATGCTATCATTTATTGCATGCAATTATTAATCTACAGGCATACATATGGTTGCATTATGGCAAGGCAAAAACAGGCAAGAAAATCCCAAAAAAAATAAAAAATAAAAAAATTCACTGTTTGAATTGACCGTTCAAACTGGAATCGCCCATTTGTCCATTTTCGAATAAATGAATGATTAAGTCAATAAGTGATTTCGTCACTTAGATAATTTAGGATATTTAATTTGGATTTAACACAACTTCTGTCGATAATGATGGCAGGTAATCTTTTAAGCAAAATAATTCTCCCACACTTCTTATAGGCATTGTTTGGGAGAGAGATTAATGTTTGAAATTTGACAATGAGGTGTGGGGATTATGTCTAAAATAAACCGATCCTTTGTAAGCACTGATATGTGACACTGTCTATTGAGCCACTAAGTTTCTATGATGTACTTTCTCTCACATGCTGTCATTGGAGCATGGAACCTTTAGTTGAGCATGAATACACACACCATCTAAGTATCTAAAGATTTTTTCATGACTAGAGATATTGAAGTGATCGTAAAATTTTGGTTGGTTGTTACCAGAAAATTTCTCGTAATTTAAGTTTCTTTTGGTATATAATAATATCTAGCAGTACCTGATAACCCAAATGAAAGGGCGGTTTGATGACTCCAGTGCGAGCCCAAGCTCTATCATCTGAGGAGTCGGCAGTCGCGAGACGCTTCCGAGGCAGACGAAGAGAACGGAGTTGGGTTCCATGGAGTCGAGCCATTTCAAGCAGTGATGCTTATCAATGGAGGGCTTATTCCCCCTTTCCGCCATGTCCGATTCCTCCTTATTGCACAGAGAAACAGGGCCGATGGTCCAAACCTTTCTCCCTTTCTTGAACTCCTTGATGTATTCCGGTTCCAGCTCCTCAAAGCTGTTCATCACTACCCCAAAAGCGCTATCCTCTACGTCTTCCTTCTCCTTGGCAAACTTGGTGAACTCCTCGGAGCTGGGTTTCACCAAGTGCCCGAGTTGAGCTTTGGTTATTTCTATCTTATAATTATTTGGCAATCCAGGCACTTCAAAGTACTGGGATTCAGACTCTAAGGTTTCTAAACCATCCCAGTTCCATA
>CM008342.1:51655828-51666249 GCA_002525835.2 Ipomoea batatas | reverse complement strand
TTTGAGAGTCTAATTGATCTTTCATATAATGTTTAGGAGTCTATTTGACCATTTTCCTAATTATTTTTATACAGAAAATTAAGAATCGACATGTTAACTTTATAAATATTCACTGTTCATCAACAATTAAATAAATAAAAAAATTAACCAAATTATTTTAAGAATTATATATATATATATATATAAATCTGTTCAAATGTTGTCGCGCCTTCCCGTGCAATCGGTGCGGTTCGCACCACTCAATGTTAGAAAACGCACCACAATGAAAATAAACAATAACACCAAAAAACACACCACACCCCAAAATAATGCACTACAACTCCTCTGACCCTAAGGTGTATATTTGCATACCCAGTGGTGTATTTTGTGGTGATGCGTATTTGTGTGGTTCATTTTCTAACATTGAGTGGTGTATATTTGTATAGATAGTGCTGCGGACATACTGACCGCGCGTTAAGAGGTGGCCACACCTGATTATGGATATATATATATATATATATATATATATATTTGTATCATAATAGTAATGTTTTACCTTCCGCGGCAACAAGAGAAAATTCTCTTCAAGTTGTGTAGATAAAGTGCAAACCCACCAACTTTACTTCAATTTCACATTTCCAAGCAAAAGGACAAACAAGCATCCTTCACTATCATGGAAAATTTTCATTCTCCTTTGGTTTTAAGACTTTAGGGCAACAGCAACAGTATGGTTTTTGTGCTGTTTAGCTTTTTGCAAGGCAAATAAGGAAAGAGAAAATGGGAGAGAAGAGGGAAAAAATGATGCTTTATTTTTTTTTCTTGTTTTGTTTCAATATTTCTTATTTGAAGCACACTTCGTGTATTTTATTTATAAGACGTGTTTAGAGCATTTACTAACTGAAAACAAATCATTTTAAAAATATAGAATTTGAAGAATGAGTTCTAATTGTTGTAAATTGTTTGTTGTGTCCGTTGGTGCCCGCTAACTTGTTAGCTTCTAACCGTAATCGCGAATTGCAAGCAATAGAGATAAAGTAATAGGGAGAAGATATAATTTCATTGTAACTCTCACTAGCATCATCTTTACAAGAAGGTACAAACATTTATATATAAAAGGTATAATAATAACATACATAAATGTCCGTTATCATGGTTGAAAAAATCTAGCGCCTAGGACGCCTAGGCGGGGATTAATCGGCGCCTAGGCGCCAGTGTATTTTTTTATTTTATTTTTTATTTTTTAAAAATTTGTTTAAGTATTTTCAATTTTTAAAGACCAATAATTATAAATTATATAATACTTTAATAGTTAATACTAAAATATTAAATATTAACCTAAAAAATAACTAGAGTTTGTACAATTTAGGGTTATTTCGCTCAAAAAGATGTTGTTTTGAGTGAAATAACCCATTAAAAAAAGAAGAACAATAGTTAATTGACTGACTAAGCGGCCTAGTCAGTACCTAGGAGGTCTAATCGGTGCCTATGAGGCCTAGGCAGTCAGCACCTAAGCGGCCTAGGCGGTGCTTAGACGGACTGGGCGGAGCTTAGGCGGTTTAATTTGGTTGCCTAGCCGACCAGCCGCCTAGACCACCATTTAAGGTGATACGCTAGGCGGTCGACCGACGCTTAGCGCCTAGGCGGTCGACCGACGCCTAGCGCCTAGGCGGGGATTAATCGGCGCCTAGACAGGATTTTTGCAACACTCTCCGTTATAAACGTTACAAATAATAATGTTCACTATTTAATATATTATTTAATATTTATAACACTCCCCTTTGGACATTATTTGGCCACGATCTTGCCTCGTTAAACACATGCTAGAAAAACCATATGGGAAAAACATAGACAAGAAAAGAGTACAAGGTATACGGATAATATATTTAAATACATCCATGCCTTATTAAAAATTTCACTAGGAAAAACCTAGTTGAAGAAAAGAGTATATGATATTTATAAACTCATATATTGTACCGGTTGCCTCATTAAAAACCTTAACTTAAAAAAAAATCAGTGGAAAAAAACTTAGGTAAAGAAAAAGAGTACAACCATAAGCCTTCAGGGCATAATCTTCAAGATTTTTGATTTGTCTATTTAAGTATTTATTTGCAACTTTCCCCATCGACATTTGTATATCATACTCATGTCTCGTTAAAACCACACTAGAAAAACTTAATGGGAAAAACCTAGTGAGGAAAATAGTACATGATATGTATGCATACATATGTTGCAAAAGTGTACAACTGATAGTTTTTAAGACCCAATCTTCAAGATTTTCTTCAGGATTGATTCGAGTACGTAAATGTACTTACCATCTCCCCCTGAAGATAACATCTTCAAGTTCTATATAATAAAAGTATTGTTTCAAAACTAATGTCGAGAGGGGCTGGATGGGATATGGTACAATCTTTAGGATTGCCATTATATTTTATCATTTTGTAAAATAATCCTGTGACTGTTCTAGAGCTTACGTGGGCTGAGTATTTATATAACCCGTCAAATATTCCTTAAGCATACCCACTTATATATAATTTGTATAAAATACACTTTATTATCCTCACAAAGGGCTTCAATATCAAGTGGTATCTGAAAACACATCATAGGTATATCGCATAAATTTATAAATCGAAGATACTGGAGGATATTTTGAATATTATTTTAATATTTAATTGTAGGAGGAGCACTAGATGTTCTCAGTAATTTCATTGAAAGGACAATGTCAGTTCTGATGTGATCTAAACTTCTGGTTCTACAGTAGTGTTCCAATAGGAATGAAGTAATGGACTTCCCGTCTCAAAATGTCTTCATTATTTTATTTGAGTCTAAATGGTCCTTCATTTACTTCAAAAGATTTATTGGACAACTAATAGTGTTATAAGTTATACTTTATTCACAAACATATTTTCTAAAGTACAGAATAATAGAAAAAAATGAGAAATAGAAAAATGAAAAGCTAGAGAATGGAAAATAAGAATTTAAGTAAACGTATAGGTCATAAGTCAGATAGTAATAAGAAAAAGATTTGCTTCAACCAAAGTGCATTTTCGGGTAACCGTTGTTGATTTTTTCGAATACTCATGATTCTTTACAAGGTAGTTAATTGATTTTTCTGAATACTCATAATTCTTTATAAGATAGTATTATGTCATATACTTTTTCAAAGATTTTCAGCTGGTAGTTTGAATCTATCTCAAAGATTTTCAGCTAGTGGTTTGAATCTATGACCACCCATTTGGAATAAGAACCGAGATGTCATCACACTACATGATAGTTGACATATACATACACATTTAAAAGAGTAAAAAGGTATCAAATGATGCCAAAATCCTTTTAACTTAAAAATTAAACAAAAGTTTGTTATTCTAAAATTAATTTCTATGTGCAACACTAGCTACTACATGAGTGTCCTTTTGTTTTATACCAAGTTGTACAACAGAAGATGAAGTAATAGGATAACAAAAATTGTATTCGGTACTTAGATATTATTGTGAAAGCTACTTTTGTGGCACGTTGATTGCTTTTGATTTAACCACAAATAATTGGAACACAACTAAGATATGTTTGGATAAAAATATATAGAAAAAGTTTAGGGCAGCTAGAATAGTCTAGTACGTACGATCTAAGTCCGGCACTAAGACTTTCACTTTTATACCTTAAATATAAACGATGAGTAGCTATCAAAGGAGTACATGTGCTTGTCGAGCTACATCATATCACTAAAAGAATATGAGGATTAGGAAAGGATTAAGGGCTTAGGTACTTATGTTGTTCACAGTATCTATCAAGAATTCTTAATGGGAACTATTGGACAGAGGTCGGTAAAGAGACAAGTTTATCAATTGATGATATGAGATTGTTGGACAGAAGTCGGTGAAGGACCAAATCTAGCTCTTTGCATTTCTAAAATGTAACGGTAGTATCGGAGATTATTCCCCAACCTCGGAGTATTCGGTCTATGTACCCAGCCGGTGTGTGGGCGGACTGTCGAGGGGAGAGATTCTCGATCGTGTTTACCGACCAGGAAGCCGACTGACCAGACCTAGTATAATGGACCGAGCAGGGAGCTAGCCAGTCAACAGCAGTACTTTGCCGCCTCTTGGCCCTCCCCGACCATGTTAGGTCGGAATAAATCAACCGGCCTTCTCCCCTCAAAACCTTGAGCCTTATCCCTTTAGTCAAACTCGATCTTGGTTGGATCGAGGGCGTCAAGAATCTCGGTACACGTGGATGAATCGACGGAGCCTCCAAGCTTCCCTTGTGCATCAGCTCCACGTGTCATGCATGCCGGAGAGCCGGCATGTGTTTCATTTATAAGCCTCCTATAAATATCGCATTAAATACGTGGGGAGGAAACTTTTGACATTTTTTTTTGTTTATATTAAGCTCTGGACTCTCTGATCTACTGTCACCCTATCCTAGCTAAGAGACTAACCAACAAGCAGACCAAAGACTGATCTATATACGATCCGACTTTCATACTTATATGTATTCATAGAATGCATTCGTTACGAGCTATTGCTTTTGACATAGTATTAATTTAGTGAATGCTTGATTTTAACAAATTTATATTAGAGTTAAGTCACGAGTTCAAAAATTAGTAGGGGCGTTAATTTGACTATCTCAAGTGAGAGATAATCAGATAGATTTGCACATATATCATGGTCGGGGTTGTTGAGCCTAACTCGGCCTATATGATCTTCATTACTGAACTAGACTTCAAAATTAAGTTTAAAACAAGATCTATATGTTCCATCAATTTTTGACAATATAAAAATACTTAATTATAAATATCACATGTGAAACGCGTACACTTCTTTTTAATTGCCAGCAGTGAAGAATGCACTTTCATCTAGTACCCGAGAATGTGTATCGGGTAAACTCTTGTGCAACGAGTTTAATCAAAAGAGTATTTGCAAGAATCGAACTCTTAAAGTTCTGGTATAAAAAAACTTGTGCCACTGTGGAGGTAAACCACTAGTCGCTTAATTAACCAACCGATCATATATGATCTTAGTCTTTTTGTGCGCACAAGGGATGCCCTTCACATTGCCGTCTCCAGTCATGACTGACGGTACGTAATAATGTTTACCGAATATATTTTATGTATTAGTCAACAGAAACAATTGTATTGTTATGGTTTGTGTACAACAAATAGAGCGTTCCCTTGCTACACAGTGTCAACCTTTATACTACAAACTTGTAACGGCTACAATAATGATAGCAACGGCCTCCTAATAAGTGAAGTTGTCATTCATAACTCCTATCTTTGATGAAGCGGTGCTCTTATTGCGTGGGCTCTTGTAACCGTTTCACTTGTTCTCTACTCATGACCTTTGTTTGATTGCTTTGATGGGTTAGACGCATCGGGTTGAATTCAGTACCTTTTCCAATTACCGCTAATAACCTTTAAGAAACTATGCTAAGTCCCGAGCATTTATTTACTGATTTTTTTAGGCAAGTTGAATGCCTGTAATCGTTGTTTAATTTATTTAGTCACCTAATTGCCTATGTGAACGTAATTTTTCAAATTATGTATTTGCCCAAACTTTCCTTACTCGCTACGGAGTGTACCGAACTGAGCATATATACCATTATGCCGTTCTGACAAATGTTTACAAATTTTAAATTGTTAGCTACTGAGTTTATCAACATTTAGTTGGCAACTTCGCATATTGTATAAGGAATGTGTATTATATTACTATTATAGTAAAAATCCAAAGACCAGTGGCTATATTATATGAAAAGTTATTATAATTATAGTTATATAGGTTGTGAACAATATATGAAATTAAAACATAATTTATTCCAATCTAAGGGTCCATTTTGAAACCCATAAAATGACTTTTCGTCATTTTTTGAATTTTTCTGTATTTGGGTAATCAAAGAAAAATGTTTATTTTTGTCAACGAAAAAATATTCAATTTGAAGAAAAATGTATTTTATATTTTTAGTTAGAAGACATTTTTCAAATTTTTTATTTTCTCATATTTATCTTTTCTCTCATCTATTTTTTAGTTTCCAGATTATTATTATTACCACCACCATCACGGTACCCCACAACCACCACTACAACCACTTATTATTATTATTATTATTATTATTATTATTATTATTATTATTATTATTATTATACAAATAATATGTTCATTTTTAGAAAAATATAATGAACCAAATAGAAAAAATACAATTTCTTAATTTTTAGTTAAAGAGAAAAAAAGATAATTTTCTGACCGTAAGCTAAACATTAGAAAATTAAATTATTTTCCAAAAATGCGTTATTTTTAAAAATTATTTTCTACGTTTTCAATTTGACCCTAAGTTAAAGGCAAATTATACTGTGCACCACGTACCTAAACGACGTTGTTTTGAGCATTGTGAACTAATCGTCCGTTTTTTTTGGAAATTACGTTTCCCGTTTCAGTCGGTCTATGTATTTATGTTAATATTCTGTGTATTCCAGGCAATCATTCTGTGTATTCTAGGCAACCGTTCTGTGTATATAGGCAACCGTTATGTATATTCATGTTAGTAACACATGTTTTGATGTGTTTGTGCATTCGAATGTTTAGGAGGATGAGTTCTGTGTATTTTGTGTAAATATTATGTGTATTCATGTTATTAACACAAGTTGTGATGTGTTTGTGCATTCGAATGTTAGGAGGATGAATTCTGTGTATTTTGCGTTAATATTCTGTGTATTATGGGCAAACATTTTGTGTATTCTAGGCAAACGTTCTGTGTATTCTATATAATGATTATGTGTATTATAGATAATAAATTCACTGGAGTCAATATTCTGTGTATTCTGGGTTGTATTCTGGGCAAACATTCTGTGTATTCTAGGCAAATGTTCTGTGTATTATAGATAATGAATTTCCCTGAGTCATTCGCATCCGCGTCTACTAACATCGAAACGACATGACTCATCCGCGTCTACTAACATCGAAACGACGTCGTTTTAC
Source organism: Ipomoea batatas (assembly GCA_002525835.2). Classification (NCBI taxonomy): domain Eukaryota; kingdom Viridiplantae; phylum Streptophyta; class Magnoliopsida; order Solanales; family Convolvulaceae; genus Ipomoea; species Ipomoea batatas. Next base: position 51,659,308 of record CM008342.1, on the reverse strand, counting down.
GTACGTGGTGCAGGGTATAACGATTGTAAGTTAAAGGAAATTGTAATTAGTGTCAAATTTTTACATAAATGCTAACTAGTTTTTTTTTTTTTTTGAATACTATTAACCCTGTTACATGTAGTATCTGTCCATATACTTTCTCAACCTACTGAAGCCCAAAGTCAACATTGCCCCCACTGAGGCTCGAACCCATGACCTCCCACTTGGGAAAAATCACTTCATGCCGCTTGACCACAAGGCCTTTGGCTAAATGCTAACTAGTAGTTTGTTCCATCATACCATGCATCTAATGTGGTTTAATTTAATTATTATTATTTTTTTTGAAAACAATGTGGTTTAATTTAAGTAACTTGAAATTAATTTAATTAATTCACAAGTATACTATTTGATACAAAGATTACATACAATTAACATTTTTTAAAACATTTTAGGTAATATGAAATTATCAAAAATAAATAAGATGATACAAATTTAGACCAAACAACCCCATAAGAAGCAAGGGTAAATCCCCATCTAGGGATCTCAAAAATTTGAATGCTTTTGATAAAATATTTTTTCTAATTAAAATTAATTATAAATTAATCAAGCTATCAGGCAAGAACATATAAATTCTATAATATTTATAATATTCACCAAACAAATCAGTAAAAGTATAAATTACTTGCATCAACCACTCTCCATCACCAACACAGCTATATTATATGGTCCATGAGCTACTAAGGTCAAATAATTAATATAACTGTTGGATTATATTTTCCCGGCAAGCCAACATAACCTGTCAGATTAATAAAAGATAAATAATTGAGAAGGAAAAATAAAGGAACAGGCTAATGCCTTTTTGGGTGGTGCCGAATCGAAATTCACTATATTTTGGTAGTTTGGTATATGTATAATAGGGTTCTCTCTAGAGAGATGTGGGATGAGAAATTTTTTATGATGCTTCTTTGTGAATTGTGATTGACTAAGGCCTTTATAGTGAAGAAATAGGTAGAGTACGTATATGGTAATCGAGATCTATATGGTAATTCGGTATTTATGGTGAGGTAGGGTAATTAATGGGATTGGAAAGTGATTTTAGGGGGGAGAAGGATAATTTAGGAGGTAGGAGCTAATTTAGGTTAACCTTGATTGTTCTTTTTGACTGGTCAAGTCCCGAGATGAGTGCTGAGTTCGAGTGCCGATTCGACTACCTTCACATGCCAGGCTAACTGATTGGCGGACTACTCCTAGTCCATATTCCATCAATAACATTACATGCATATTGCACTTTTTTAACACCATTCAGAAGTCTAAAAATTACTGAAACTCACACTCCAAATTCTGGATGAACGAATTGAAGTCATCCCATCAGCGCAAAAATTATTGGCAATACATGCCGTGTCTGAATTTACTTATTATGCATGTTTTTTAGTTTGTTCCAAAATATATTTTTCATGTGCAAATTAATCAAATCAATGACAACACATAATGTGAGATGTAAAGACCAAATTAAAGAATATAAATAGCATACCAGTTGAGGAAGGAAGGATGAAAGTAAGAAAAGGAAACTAGGCAAGGGCAACTACAAAATGGGAAAGTTAAGCAATCGAACTGGACGGATAAGGATGTTACAGCCACAGAGGTGCAGAGAAAAACAACCAAAAGAAAAACCTTTTACTTTTGGAATGTTTGAATAATAATACATTGTACTATGGCTCAATACAAAATCCCCTTTTTACTGTAAGAAAATATATTCTTAATTTAACTAATTATAATGTTTTTTTTTTCTTTTTAATTTTATAATTTCAGGGCTTTGAAGATGTTGCCAACAATGCTTGCAAGCTGTCCTGCTTTAAGGATTCTTCTAAAACCCTAACCATAGCCAAGGACATTGGCATACAACTATTATTGTACTTCTCAGACTACGGAAAGTGGGTACGAAACTTCACCTACTTTTAGAATATTGTTACTAATACTAAATTAATCAGAAAAGTTTGTGTGTTTCCTGCTGTTTTCGGCATAATTTAATGTAACAAAATCTTGTTTCTTTAAAGAGCATCAATGCACAATAATAAAAAAATAATATATGTCGAATGGCTGTGGACCGTAACATTAGGATCAACTATGGGTGTGTTTGGTAGGCGGAAATCATTTTCCGGACTTTTGGTGTTTGGCAGTGCCTGAAAAATGCAGTCAACGGAAAACAATTTCTATTGACCAAGGAAAATGAGGTCATTTTTCTTGAGGTCATTTTTCTGGAAAATGGCTTCCGAGTTTTTTTTTTTTCTGGAAGTCATTTTCCGGACTTGGCTTCAATAATTTTTTGGCCAAAATGGCCACACATGTTACTTTTAAAAGAAATATTATTATTTTATATATTATTATTGTTTTATATTTAAAAAATAATTAAAATGTAAAATTATATAATTTAACTCATTTTCCCGAAAAAGAACCAAACACACAAAGACAGTTTTTCGAATGACTCATTTTCTAGAAAATATTTTCCTGCTTTCCAAATACACCCTATATTGAAAGAATGGCTCATTTTCGGGTTTTCTGGAAAATGTCGAATGACTCATTTTTTCTAGAAACCATTTTCCTGTTTCCAAATACACCCTATATTGAAATTTCTAGAAACCAATTCGAATGACTCATTTTTTAGAAAATATTTTCCTGCTTTCCAAATACACCCTATATTGAAAGATTTTTCATGTTAGTATTTTGTTTTCATACTCCTACACTGTTGCTGGTGAGACTCGATCTCGAGTCATTATTCGAGAACTTTATCTCTGACCACTGAGTTGCCTATGCAGGCTATTTTGTTTTCTTCTTGACAATATGTACGTACTTAAAATAGTTAACTACAAATCATTTATATATACTTTGCATGGATTGCTCCAAGTGAAAATTGACCATCTTGCCTCATGTTAGTTTTCTTAATACAAAGCTACATATATAAGTTGAGATTAATTATACTTTTGGTCTCTAAAATATGAAAGAATTATTAAAATAGTCCATCAATTATATAAGTGAGCTAATTAGACACTCCTAATTATGTACAAGGTAATTAGTTTTGTTGATCTTGTCACGGCAGTTGTTAATTTCTTCTTAAATATAATTTTGCATATAATATTCAGTAACTAATGTCAAAAATGAAAACAAGGGTAACATGAGACTTTAAAATTAAATACGTTAAAGACATAAACCCATAGTTTAGGACATGCAGTATTGCTAATGCAATGGTAAAAGATTTGACTCTTTTAAATGGTGTGTTATATTAAAACTCTCACAATTAATGGTGGAGAACTGGAGATACCGATATGATGTTGTATGAAAAAAAAATAAAAAAAATGTTAAACAATCTCCACTTAATTATAGTGATGACATTGACTCAACTTTGTAATTAAGGAACTAATTTAACCATTTTTGCTACTTTTCTTTACATAAGTATTGGTCCCAAGCAAGTAAAAGTCGATCTAGATTCTAGAATGAGGAGTTGAA
>CM008342.1:51545721-51557455 GCA_002525835.2 Ipomoea batatas | reverse complement strand
TTTTTTTTTTTTTTAAGCTGAATCGTTGGGTTTACATGAAGAAATAAGTCAAATAACTGTGTTAATAATTAGACAAATTTGGTTATGTCAAATTGGTGAGTAGAATTGTTTGTCTTTGAAAACGTTAAATGAATTTTGAGTTTAAATACATTTGGAATGAATTCTCGAGAGATAAAAATGTATGTTGATTTCCATTATGGTTTTGTCTTTTTTCAAAATTTTATTTGATTTTTTTTTTAATCTTGTAACTAATTAGTTTCAAGGGTGAACATGTAGACATTATATTGAATCATGAATAATGTTTCAAAATTCAAATAGTACAAATATTATGTTTATTTTTTTAATTTTATTTTTCTTTGGGGAGATTTTGGGTTTTCAACTTTTTTTTTTTAAATAATGTATAATTACCTTCAAACTCTCTCTCCTATATTAGGATGAAGATATTCTAAACTGGTGATCGACAATGAGTACAAACACATAAAGATAATAAAATATATCACGTAGTGTCAACGTAACGCTTGCATTGTGACAACTGTACACATGCATATATAGTTTTACCAAAAAAAAAAACACTATAAAATTGTCGTACTGTAAAAGTTTCAATTTAGTCGTTACAACCTGCTACATCTATACAATTTTATTGAATACAACACAATACCAGTGTTGTCATAAAATATAATTTCTATATATTTATTTCTTTATATTTGCCAGTTACGGCATGAAGCATAAATAATATCAGAAGGTGACATAACTAAAGAAAAAAATGCCAAGGAACAAAGAAAGAGTCACGTATGTCTCTCTTTCTCTTCTCTCTTTTATTTATTTTTTTATTAATTTAATTTAATTTGATTTAATTTTTTTTGGAGTCCACGCATGTCGAGTACTATCAAATTGCCTGACTCACCTAAACCACTAGTATAAATTTGTTAAGTAATCCATCACTTGTCCAATCTTTACAAAAGGAAAACAAATGGAGAAAATTAAATAAAGATATAAACACAACTTTTTTTTTTAATATAAAATATATACACACACATATACATATAGTTTTTAATGAATTGGTTATTTTTGCAAGAATCATAATATCAAAATTGTTAAATTTAATACGTGATATAAGCCTATATATAAAAAAATAAATAACTTAAAATATTATTTACTATTAATCCGTGTCTAACTATCTATTACATACATGTGTAAGAAATTTTAAGGTGCTAAATTACACCAATACTTTTTACATCGGGTATAATTTAAAAGTGAATGATAAAAATATTAAGTTTTTACATGATATTGTGCATTTGCATAGTACCCAATACAAACTTAAAACTTTTTTTTTTTAAACTTGTATAATATGTGTGTGTGTGTGTGTGTGTGTGTATATATATATATATATATATATATATATATATATATATATATATATATGGTATAAGAAAAATTGAAGTCGATTGACACCATAGACTTTCCAATCATATATATACACACACACTAGCATTTTGTGAAATATTGATAAATAAAAATAATTAAAAATTTTAGTTTAATAACAATGTAAACTATTTTCATAAATTTTATAATATATACATGAATAAATAAAATATCTTTTTTTTTTTGGCTTGCAAGGAGGTACTTTCTTGGCTAAAAGGGCGGGGAGTTACGTCAGTACAAGTCTACACCGATTGTTCCACTCTCAGGGATCTACTATCAACACGCAATAGTAATCTTTTTTCCTATGTTGGTTATTCAATTGATGCCTCTAAGGCTGTTATGTCTACTTTTAATTCTTGCACTCTTAGTTATGTATCTAGGACTGTCAATCGGGCAGCCCATTCTCTAGCTTCGTTAGCTTTTTCACAGGATATTTCGATGTACTGGGAATCTTTTCCCCCTCTTTCGATTCTTGAGTTGATTTAATATATCGTTCTTGGTTGGTTTTTAAAAAAAAAATAAAATATCTATTGCCAAGGACTTTGTAGTCCAGTGGCATCAAACTTGGGTTCGAGCCTCAGTGGAGGCAATACTGACTCTTGTGCTTCATAGGTTGAGAAAGTAGTTATGAACAGATACTGCATTGTAATAGAGTTAGTAGTATTCAAAAAAAAAAATCTATTGTTTAATTGTCAAAAAAATAAAATATCTATATTCTATAATACTAAGGGTGTGTTTGGTTGATAGGTTTTGTTATAAGATATGGGTATCAAAGTGATTGTTATTGTTTGGTTGACCGATTTTAGAATACTATTATGGGTTTGGAATACCACGCACATTAATTGAAAAATCCATACCCTTATTATTTATTAAATAAGGGTTTCATTTCCCTTCATCCTTTCTTCCCCAACTATTAATAATCATTCTCATTCCACCCTACTACCAAACATGCAAAATACTTTCACCAAAACCCATTACCCTTACCAAGTATTTGATACCCATACCGATTCAAATTGTCATGTGCGAACCAAACACACCCTAAGATAGTACTCACATATATTGGTATATATACACAAATAATATATGTATTAAATACACAAACATATATGATTTACCATTAATAAAAATTTTAACTAAAATACATGGTTGAAAAAATCGCTAGGTCCTCCTCAGGTGCTCGAGGCGCCTAGGTGGGGATTAATCGGCAGGCGCCTGCGTATTTTTTATTTTTAAAAAATTTATTTAATTTTAAGACTTGATAATTATAAACTATTTAATATTTTAGTATTCAAAAATATTTTAATAGTTAATACTAAAATATTAAATATTAATCTAAAAAATATTTAGAATTTAACAATTTAGGGTTATTTCGCTCAAAATCATGCCTTTTTTAGTGAAATAACTCATTTAAAAAAGAAGGGAACAACAGCTAATTGGCCGACTAGGCGACCTAGTCGGCGCTTAGAAGGCCTAGGCGGCGTTTAGGTAGCCTAGTCGGCCAAACGCCTAGACCACCAATTATGGTTATACGCTAGGCGACCGACCAGTGCCTAGCGCTTAGGCGCCGATTAATCGGGGTCTAGGCGGGATTTTTGCAACATATTCTACAATTAAATTAATTATATAATGATTTTAATAAAATGATAATTAAAGAATAAGAACATGATATGATAGGTATATATATGTGTATGGTAATAATGATGGAGTTATCAAATGTTAGATTTTTTAAATACTACCGGTGTAAGCATAGTTTTGTCTAACAATAATGTAATAGAGATAATTTTGTCCAATAAAATTAAAGTGTACAACATTTAAAGTAAAAGGTATACCATTATTAGCATACAAAAAATGGACATAAACCAATGATATAACATGAATTGATATTTTTCTCCAAAAAAAAACATGAATTGATATTTATTATATTTTTAGATTAGATATATAATGAGAACTGTCACCCAGATAAAAAAGACTTCAACATGCACTAAGTAATACCACAAAGTGCACTAAGTAATATGTAAAGTGCAACCTCTTAAGTGCACTTCTATGTATCATCGGATTCACTTTACAATTGTGCATGATATACTTTAAAGTTTAAAATATTTATAGAAATATTACAATGATTTTCTCTTTTTCTCTTACTTTAAAATTGTCGATCTTCCCCACAACACCTAAGATCAATTCGCAGCGAGTCTCACAATATTCAATCCCTATATATATACACACAATTTAGTGTAATAATGTTTAATTGAAATTGAAAAACATATCTACCNAATCTTAATTAGTACTTCCAAATTCATCTCATTTTCCTCGTTATATTTATTATTATTCATTAATTTAATTAAATCTGACATGGGAGTTGTACCAAAGCTGAGTGGTTAACAAGTAAAGATGCCAATAATGTATGTTTGCATGTGCGTCCGAGAAACGACAAGTTTTGTATGTTAGTGGGTGTAATTTTCGCATCAATTGTCCGGGCAATATTTGAAAAGCATGATTTTAGGTTCAAAAAACCAATAGTTTTAGAACTTGCCCACAAGGAATTTGTTTGTTTGTAATGTAATGGCATCGCTTTCCTAACGATTAAAGACAAATCATTATCATTATGGGAGTAAAAGAAATAAAGAAAGAAGGAAGAAAATAATGTTTAAAATTTGGTTGGGCTGTGGTAGTAGTAGATATGTATGAAGCGTGGCTCTCTGCCCTGTTGTTCAGAAAATGGGCCCATCTTTGGGTTGACTCAAAGCATACATGTCTCCCATTACCCCATTTCGTTTCTGTTCACAACACCAATAATTCTCTCATTGTCATCATCAAACTAAAATATCTGTGAGTAACCAAAATTTAACGTGTCAATACTATCACCTAATGTTAACTTGGTTCATGGAATGTTAGATTAGGGAATGTTAGATTGCTGGGAATGTTAAATTCCTGTGTTTGGTTTAAAATTGAACTAGGTAAATAAGACAATGGAAATAAGATAAATTGATTAAAATGCCAAAAGCTCAATATTAGGAATAAGATAAAGGAATGTGAGATTACCTAAGAAATCGGGGTGTATCTCACATTCCCTTTCAATAGCTAAAAACTTCATCGGGAGGTTATCTTACATTCCCTGGGAATCTTACATAACTTGAACCAAATATGGGAATCTTATATTACCAAGCAAATATAACCTTAGTTATCTTATATAACTTGAACCAAACGCCCCCTAATTGTATTTTTTTAAGAGTTATTTTTACTATAATTGTTTTTTTGTATAGTTCAAAGAGAACTCTTCAGCCTGAGTTTTTGGGCCGTTGTCTTTGGCCCAATGCAGCAAATTGGGTTGGGCTTTCCTATGAGCAGGAAGTAGTTAGCTAGGCATTAATTATGGAAAGTCTAGAATTACTAAATTTGTGTAATAAATCTTTAGAAATCTGATTTCCATAAGCATAAAATCGACAAAGAAAGAAGGAAGAAGGACAAGCAATCAATTTTATACAAAGACACAAAGTAGTACACATTCTCCATCATTTTAAAGAGTAGACTATTCGGGAGCTTGGTTCGTGTAAATTGTAATGTTAGATTGCCTTCGGGAATATTAGATTGTTATGAATGTTAAATTATGTGAATGTTACATTCTTGTGTTTGGTTAAATTTGAAACATATAATATAAACATGTTTAGTTTTGAGATTATTTTTTATGTTATAATGAGATTTTTTTTATAACTTTAATACCTTTAACATATTTCATTGTATTTCATAACTTCATAATTAAAATAAATAAATAAATAAGGCAATAGCAACATATATAAGTATGATTTTAAAATAATTAACTAAAATCTTGAACTTGAGAAACAAAATTATGTTATAAGCTAACATGACGTAATCAGAAATAAAATAAATATATAATTATAAAAATAATTAAATATGATATGCATTTTTTTTTTTGGTGAAGGGAAGGAGCCGAGAGGCTCCGGGGATTTTAATGAATTCTACTAGTAGCTACACCATGCGAACCCTGATGCAGTAAATCAACCACACCTTCTGGGGGAGGGGGGGATCCAAAATTGATGTTACCCATTGCGAACCCTGGCCCAAGTTGACTAAGAAATCGACACATTGATTGCCCTCGCAATACACATGAACTAGTTTGGAGATTTGAAAATGACCAAGGCCTTGCAATCTGCTACAAGGGTGTTGAGCTCATGATCCTCCCCCTTGGGCAGGGCTTGAACCACAACTTCAGAATCTGTTTAAGCAACAATCTTGTTAAAATCATGATTTTTTGTCATGGTGAGATCCTCTCGGAGACCCCACAACTCGGCCATGAAGATACTGGTGCTTTCGATATTGGTTGTAAACCCAATGATCCACTCTCCTTGGTGGTTCCAAATCAGGCCACCAGCACTAGCAAGACCGTTGCCTTGCTCCATTCGTATTTAGTTTGACAAAGCCGATCTAAGGCGGAGTCAAATTTACCCAAAAATATGATATGTATATAATAAGATGGCATAAAATATATATTTCATAATAATCAAAAATAAAATGGAAAAAGTATAGTAAATATGTATGAATATAACCCAATGGAGTAGTTCAAGTGGTAAATGAGCTCTCTTTGTGGGAAAAAATTTTAGGAGAACCTGTGTTCAATTCCCACAAGTGACGATACGAGTGAATATATACTCAAGTATTGTGAGAGAATCACATTTACTTCAAAATCATATGGGCCCTGTTTGGTAAATGTTGGTGTAATTTTTTTACTCAAAAAGCTACTTTGAGTAGCCTTTTGAATTTTAGTATTTTGGAGTTACAAAAAGCTTATTAATCAAACAACTAATAGTGGTCAAATAAATCAAAATTGACTAATAGGCTAATTATTTACCAAACATGATCATGATGTATTCCTAGGGGAAAGTTGTATTCCCTTAAAAAAAATATAACATTTCAAAACTTGCATTTGTTCTATAACTTGAACCAAAATCCTTCTTAATCTATCAGTTGAGCAGTACATTCATTTCATTACATTAATTGTGGTAATTTCAGTACTACACCCCAACCGCAGTGACTGGGTCAATTTCTGCACCGACAACACAGGCAACTCCCAACATGTCTCTATTCCTATTTCTTAAACTTTCTTAAAATAAAAATAAAATAAAAGCATTGGTTTAAACAAACGCATCAGAAAATGCCACCTTATCTGATCCTTTAAACATGTATTATCTTCTCTTACGAATATTAAAGTGTTCGATGATGTCATTTTGTTGGTGAGGGATAAATTGTGGTATATACTATTATTAGCCATAGCGCTTTCTTCTTAATTAACTTGCGAATGGCGACAACTTTTTCCGTCACATTTTTTATTTTTTACTTCCCTCATCTAGCTTTCCTGGATTTGATTATAACTTAAACATCATCTATAGACCTTTCAGTTTTCTGTTTTCTTTTTGCCAGTTAATTGGTTTTTCCATCTACACGCCACTTACAGAGCTCAACTATACTGTCGGTACAAATAACAAATGTGACCGCACATATAACTTAGTTGATTTATGGTAAAAAAATTATGGATAAAGGTAAAATAACAGATGTAACCTAAATGGGGGATTGAAATGGTCGGGTTTACACCAAACGTGTTTGAAAGTATAACCATTGCGATTAGGTGGTGTGGGAATATTTGTGTAAAAAACTGGACAAATTTGATCTCAGCAGTTAGCTATACATACAGTTTTCAACGTCATCACATCAGCGCAGGAGTTAGTTAGGCTCTAATCAAACCAATTGCATCACTAATCACAAGCAATACAATGGGAGACGAGGTCGGCGTGGGCGTTAGTTGTTGCTTCTGCGTCTCAACCTCTTCAACGCCTCCTATTTTTTAAAACTATTTTTATTTTATAACCCGAATTTTCCACTTCAATGAATTATATCTTATACTCTTGAACCCATTCTTAGGTCGTCTATTTTTAAATTGGAATTGCTGAATAAAGCATATTCACAGAGAAGTGACTTCGTGCCATGATCCTTTTATGCCCGGTCTATGAACATCCTCCAAAGAGTTTACATCTGATAAGTTTTGCTAATATTGTTGTTACATTTTAGTTACACTTTATGCAACTCTTATTTTCCTCCATTGTATTTATTTTAAAAAAAAAAAAACATCATGTTCACTCCTTATTCACTTGTGTTATAGGCATGGTTGAAAAAATCGCTAGGCGCTCCTCGGATACTTGGGAGTGTCTAGGACATCTAGACGGAGATTAATTGGCGCATAGGCGCCAGCGTATTTTTTTATTTTATTTTTATTTTTTAAATTTTTTTAAGTATTTTCAATTTTTTAAAGAAGCAATTATAAATTATGTAATACTTTAATAGTTAATACTAAAATATTAAATATTAAATATTAACCTAAAAAATATTTATAATTTAGGGTTATTTCGTTAAAAACGATATAATTTTGAGTGAAATAACTCATTTAAAAAAGAACAATAGTTAATTGTCTGACTAGGTGACTTAGTCAGTGCCTAGGAGGTCTAGTCGGCGCCTATGAGGCCTAGGCGGTCAGCCCCTAAACGGGCCAGCCACCTAAACTATCATTTAAGGTGACACGCTAGGTGGTCGACTGGAGCCTAGCGCCTAGATGAGATTTTTGCAACACTGTTATAGGTCCCTATCGTAGTTCAAATTCTTCCATTATAATTAAGTTAGACCATAAAAAATCATGCATAAAAACTGAAATATGGGTGGTCGAGTTAGTACTGGATTTAGATTTTCATAAACTTAGAAAGGGTATCTATATGGGCATAGGGCAGGGCATCTCTGTAGCGAGGGGAGGTGGGGGGGTTAAATGTTGTCGGTTTCGATGGAGAGAAGGAAGATGGTCCAGTCTCACAAAATGCTCGGCCACCACCTAACTGCCATCTCTAAAACATCCTTTGAAATTTTTCTGATCTCTTTTAAAACGAAAATAAAAATTGTATCGCTACTTTCCAGTTTATGTCTATTCATTCTTTTTCAAACATGGAATCTCGTCTCTTGTTGTAGGCTAAGGTTGTACATGTTTAAAACCTGTTTTCTATCTACCTGAATCACGTAAAATCCAAACCTATTCTTTTGCTCTGCTAAAATCTTTCTGGTTTCCGTAAGGAGTGGTGCGAAAATTTTGTGGACCAAAATAGATTGGGTTTTCAACCTGTCTGAATTCGGTAGATCATTTCAGCAAATATCATCTTCAAATAATTAAAGATCATCCAACTAAGATGAATCATAAGATAATGTTTCATAGTTTGTTAAAAGTTTGTTACCAAATATTTATTTTTGAATGATGAGAAAAATTCGTAATCACTATTTGAAAGTATATATAATAACCTACAAACTATACATGAAAGATAAATTGTACTCCGCACTAATATTTTATTACATAGTTTTATGTTATAATTAATGGTAGTTGGGTCCAATTATATAACTAATGATATAACATGCCAACTTTAGATAGTTGATAAACAATTCATTTAGCAATTATATATATACATACACACACCCATGCCTAGATATTAGAAGATAAATTTAAGTCTGCACGGGTTTAACTTACTGGTTCAATAGGTAGTATATTTGGAGAAGAAGTAGAAGATAAATTTAAAATGAATGAATTTCAACCGGTCAGAATAGTTAGTGGATTGTTAATACAATTGTAAAGTTTAATAATCACTATATTAATGAGCTATGAGTTAAGTCTTTTTTCAAACAATAGTCAAACTGATGCAGTTCAAACAGAATTGATATTAGTTTCACATGTGGTTAGAATAGCGAATGTTGTACGTAAAATACGTATAACAATCCTATGGTTTTGGATTATGCGAGTTAGGATTAATTGTCAAGTGGTGGACATACCAAATGTGGTAGGTTAAAAAAAACAAACAAATAATAACATTTTGATGTGAATCAAATATAAATTAAGATAATTAATAGGATTGTACCATGGAAAGGTAGAATTATGGTAACATGATTTAGGAAAGGTAAATAGGTAAGTAATTGAGCATTGATTAGCGTCCGGCATGCATTTACTTGGGGAAATTAAACCGGGAAATTTATGGTGTGAAATCTGAAAGAATTAAATATAATATCAAAGGAAGGCCATAAAATAAAAAAAAACTAACAAAAAAGGCTCCTCTAAAACTTCAATTCAATGCCTCTCTCCCTCTCTCTATACCCATCCTTCCCTCTCTATTCTCCAGTTGTGTGACTGCGCTTTCGCTTCACCTTCTCCGGATAAGAGAGAAAGGAGNTTCTGAGGGGGGGGGGGGTTCGGAATTGTAAATCGGTGAAAGGCGGGAATTGCAATTCGGCCGAATTGCAATTCCCTCTAACCAAACGCCGTAATTTTGCAATTCGTTGAATTTAAATTCATCCCAACCCAAATTACATTGAACCAAACAGCCCGTGATAGAAATTACCTTTTGAGAAGTGTTATGCACTTATGCTTAAGGAAGCTAGCTAGGCATGAATTATGGAAAGTCTAGAATTACTAAATTTGTGTAATAAATCTTTAGAAATCTGATTTCCATAAGCATAAAATCGACAAAGAAATAAGGAAGAAGGACACCCAATCAATTTTATACAAAGTAGTACACATTCTTTATCATTTTAAAGAGTAGACTATTAGGGACGGTTAATTCGCGCAATCTTAAATTACCTTAGGGAATGTCAGATTGTTATGAATGTTAAATTACTGTGAAAGATAGATTCTTGTGTTTGACTAAATCTGAGACATATAATACAAACATGTTTGGTTTAGGAGTTATCTTTTTAGCTATAATGATTTTTAACAAAAAAAAAACTTTAATACCTTCTGGAAAATGTGTATTTCCATTATTTGGTTAGATGTAAAATGTTTTCCATTGGAACTTGAGTTCCTAAAAGTGGAGGAAAATAAATTCTTTGCTAGGAGTTGGTGTTTTGTTTTCCAAAGAGTTTGGGAAGAAAGTATTGAGTAATTAGACAACTTTACCCTCATCAAAATAATATAATTTATTATCACTATTAATTGTTAAGGGCATATTGGTCTTTATATTCATAATTCATGACCATTCCAAATCCAACCAAATAATGGAGTTCATATTCCCAGTAATTTTTTTTCCACTAACCAAACAATTGAATCTATTTTCTTGGTAATTTGTTTTCCATGGAATTTGAATTCCATTTCCTTCAAATATTTTCCAGCGAACGAAACGGGCTGTTAACGTATTTCATAACTTTATAATTATAATAAATAAATAAGGCAATGATAACATATATAAGTATGATTTTAAAATAATTAACTAATAGCTTGAACTTGAGAAACAAAATTATGTTATAAGCTAACATGATGTAATCAGAAATAAAATATAATATATAATTATAAGAATAATTAAATATGATAGGTATATAATAAGATAACATAGAATATATATTTCATAATAATTAAAATTAAAATGAAAAAAATATAGTAGATATGTGAATCTCATAAAACTTATATGGTGTTTGGTTGGAGTGAGAGAATTAGTTGGGAAAGGAATTGCAATTCTATGAGAGATAGTAATGTTAGAATAAACCATAAAGTAATAATTTAAATTTCAGTGTTTGATTTGCAGGAATAGAATTATTATGAATTTCAATTTCAATGTTTGGTATACATAGGAATTGAAAGGGAATAAGTAGTATAAAGTACAAAAGACTTATTATTATTATTATTATTATTATTATTATTATAAATCTTTAACCAAATTCAAATTTTACTTTTGAAAATTTATGTAGCATGTTGCAAATGAATTTTAGAATTACATAACGAAAGCAATAAATAGACAAGGCAATTTTGAAAAAAACATATTTGATTGAAGTTGGGGTACTGATTGACGTTCTGCATTGATTTTTTTTTTTTTTTTGAAAGAACGTTCTGCATTGATTGAAATACCAAGGGAGACATAGGATTCTAATTCAATGAAAATGAGGAAATTTTAATTCCACAAAATTGTAATTTCATCCAACCAAACGAGGAAATTTGATTACATTCAAAATTATGTTGGAATAAAATTATAATTCCCTCTCACCAAACGTCCCGTTGTTGTCCGGGAATCACATTGCTTCAAAATTCTATATGGAGCAAATAATGTATTCTTAGGGGAAAGTTATATACCCTTCAAAACATGAGAATATAACATTCTAAACCTCCCATTTCCTTAATTATATTGTATAACTTGAAAAAAAAAAAAAAAAAAAAAAAAAAAAAAAAAAAAAAAAAAAGAAAAATAAAAAAATAAAAAAAAATAAAAAAAAATATAATAAAAAAATAAAAATAAAA